>JAAAKQ030044329.1:0-16564 GCA_010016005.3 Zanna intricata
CTGACCGGGATTCGAACCCGGGACCTCCGGATGAAAAGCCGAGACGCTACCACTCGGCTACGGAGGCCGGCTCTTTAACGACATGATGGCATCAGACTACATTCCATCAAAATGGAAAGAACGGCTAGTCTTACTGAAGAAGGCGGGAACGGATCTTTTCCTGACAGCCTATCGACCTATATGTCTGACTAACGGATTGTGCAAATTGTTTGAAAAGATCTTGGATGCCAGGCTTTGCCAGAACATCGAGGAGAGAGGCGGATTGTCAGAAAGACAATACGGCGTCCAGCGGGGGAGGTCAGCCCCTCAGGCTATAAGCCAGCTAGTTCGTATAGTTGAGGGGACAGCAAGTGGCACCAGACGCACAAGGAGGATTCCAGTGATCGTTCATTTAGATGTGAAAAACGCTTTCAACTCTTTGCGCTGGGATACCATTTTTGGAGCCCTCAGAGACCGCGGGATTGAGAACAACCTGCGCAGGATGATTCAGAGATATTTGCAGGATAGACATCTAATTTGCTATGCTGCCGATGCTACTGTCTGGTTTCAGGTTACATGTGGGGTCCCTCAAGGATCAGTTCTAGTACCTACATTATGGAACCTCGTATTTGATGGTGTTCTCCAACTGCCCTATCCCGAGGAAGTTGTTCCACTTGCCTTCACAGATGACCTTGCGCTGGTAGTGTGAGCGAGAACAGAAGATGAGGTTGCAGCCACGACAAATATAGCGATACGGAAAGTTCAAGAATAGCTACAAGTACGATTAGTGAAGGCACTGAGTAGATTGCTATGCAACATGGCAGGTCCCTCGCACCGCACGTAATCAGTTCGGTGCTCCTTTATGGGATCACAGCCTGGGGACATACCCTGGAGAGGGAGATGAATAGACGCGTTCTGGAGAGATCCAACAACGGATTGCCCTTCGGATCATATCTGCCTACACTTCAATTTCAATGGAGGCCTCATTAGTAAGTGTTGGTGTTCCACCACTCCGCCAGTTTGCCGTTATGTGATGTAAGATCATTTAGGGTGAAAACAGGGAAACTGCACCTCAAGATATGATCCGAGATGGCAAAGGAGATGGGATCAGTCTTCAACAGGGCGTTGGACGCATTAAGTAAATTGCGCCATGGATTGACGGTAAATTTGGACATTACTGGTTGACACAGTTTTCGATAGTTTTTTGTCTTCCGATCCTATCTCTTTGAGGTGAGGAAAGCATCAACCTCTGAATGTTTGTACTGCAGGGACTATGATACTCCTCATCATGTGGTATTCCAGTGTCGACGGTGGATGGTTGAACGAAGCATCAGTGAGCTGGTAACACTTGATGCAGATACCATTATATCGTGCATGCTCTCTGGTGCTGAGAAGTTCAGAGCGGTGTCTTGTTATATGACACAAATATTGCAAAGCAAGGTCAGGGATGATGGGGTAGCGAGAGAATGACGGACAGCCATCTGTGGAGTGGTCGTTTGTCTAGGCTTGCCTAGATTGGCGGCGATGATGAGACACGGGGACTCCGTCACCCTTCAGCTGTTAAGACCGAGATCCGGCTTTTTTTTCATGCCAAGCATATGCCGATAGATTGGATGACTGGGAGGCCTGTTCGAGTATTTAGACACTCCCTTGGGTTGAGCAGTGCTTCATTGTGGGTCCGCCTCTTGGGAGAGGTGGAAAAGGAACGACAAAAAAATATAAACACTTTATATATAATAATAATATTCTAATATAAACAGTTTCTTTCTTTTTTTTTTTTGCGTAGGAGGATAAAAAAGCTCTACCAGCCGACATCTGTCCGCACAGATAACAGTGTGGGGCTCTCCACCACTAAAATACCTCCCCCTTCTCCTCAAAGGAGCGGAAGGAATCGCCTCTCAGCATAACATCTACCAGCCCTGGGTGTAGTGGCAGCAGATTACCCCTGCCAGCTGGCCCTCCCGTTTGTGCTCCTGCATTGAGAGCATCCTTAGATTCCTTTGGGGTCCTCTTGGCATCCTTAGAGTGCGGCGACTCCCATTTGTGGGAAGCCGACACGTTCCTCCTCCAAGAGGCTGCCCTTCCCGCCCTACACTACGGCATGGATATTTAAATATGCGTGAGTGCCCTTCCTCCACCCGCACGCGACCTCTCAAACCTAAGAGGGGCCCGAATGCTTCATCGATATAAACAGTTTCTAATATAAACTAACTGTAAATACAGCTGGCAAGTATTATAAACATTTGTTTTTTTCTTACCACCTAGACATACAATATTAATTAAAAAATTAAAATACTTTTATGTAATTAGTAAATTCAATTTTTAAAATAGGATATAATTTGTACATAAAAGTGGAAATATTTAAAAAAAAATACTTTTAATCGTAGGTTACATTGGCCACAGTAACCGATAAGTAACTTGAAATAAGTCGTAATGAAAATAAAGGAGATATAAATATGAAAGTGACAGTATGAAAGAAATATTTTGTTCTAAAATCAATATTTTATCACTGTAAATATTGTCGCGTGTTCGCAGTTTGACCAGGATATTTCTAAATGTCTAAAACAAACTAAAACCTTTTTATAAATTCAATTTATTACTCATCCAAACAAGAGATTGTCTATCGTTGCACGCAACTTATTCATAAAATAATCTAAAACCAACGTTCATTACGCGTCTCTCAGTCATTTTATTTTAATTTAAAATTATTGCATTCGAATTCGTACTTGGCTGATAATTCCAACGACATCAGATTTCTTCCAAAACATCCATCATGGGACAGAATGTGCTTCTTTTCAAAAAAAAAACTTATGGGTATTTTAAAAATCAATTAATGGAATTCGACAAAATTATAAGTAAGATTCGATAATAAAGTTGTTGGAATAACACATTTTTAATGTCGATTAGAAATCTTATTTTTCTAACAATTCTCCTTTTTCACCTTTTTCTCCTTTTATTTATTTTACGCCAATAAAATGAAAATGCAAAACGATACGCAAATATTGTATTGTAAACTTTTTGCAAAAAAATATTGGTTGAGTGTTGTAATTAAATATTTTCTGCGGTTTTTTTATCGACAAAATAACACCGTTAAATTAAGTTATACAGTTATGATTATGATGGTTAGAATTTTAAAAAATTCTTTTTTTTTTAAAGTATTATTACTGATTTATTTACAAATAGAATGCTTAATAGCATATAGTAAGCATCTACAAAAGATACGAAAAAATGAAACACCAACGTCAAGAAGTTTGGCTATTTAGGCTGTAAAATTAATATGGATTGACAAAGTAGCCGGCCTCCGTGGCGCGAGTGGTAGCGTCTCGGCCTCTCATCCGGAGGTCCCGGGTTCGTATCCCGGTCAGGCATGGCATTTTACACACACTACATATCATTCATCTTCATTCTCTGATGCAATACTTAACTGTGGTTCCGGAGGTTAAAAAAAAGGAAAGAAGAAGGATTGACAAAGTAAAAAATATATCAAAATCAGATTATCTGAGTTATAAACAACTTACCTATACAAAGGAAGCTTTATATTAAACACTGATATTTTCGAGTAAGGGAAACATTTTTAGAATATATACACGTGTTGGTTGTAACATTTTATAAAAATAAATATTGACGATGTAAAGGGAGAATAGTAGAGCATACATTTTTATTTTTGTATATATTGTTAGAAAAACGGTTCAAAAATAAGGTGGACTGACAGAAATTTGAAGTGAGTAGGATTTAGAATGAACTAAAGGAAAAAAAATATTTTTTTTTTTTTTTTTTTTTTTTTTTTATGAACTCTTTCTATAACTTTTTTATTGATAATATATTATGGACCTATTTATTACTTATTTTGACAAATGAAGGACATTTAGAATGAAATTCAGCGAAGTAATACAAAAATTAAAATATATTAAACAAATATTTAAATAATTAATAAAAAGTATAACACTTCATAGCTTGATTTAACTTTAAAATTTCTTGATTTGACTTTAAAATTTTTAACAAAATGGGACATTTTATTAACGTTGTTGGGAAACAATTTATAGAAATGTTATCTAACAATAGTTTTGTCATTTCTTAATGGATAGATTACGGTTTCTATGGGACCAAATGACCAAGGGAAGATGGAACCTCAGGGTATGAGTTGACCCAAATCTTTACCAGTAACGGGTGCTTCAAAGCATATCTATGAGCGCGAACGTTGACCTTCTGCAGAATGCAATTCTGTGATCTTTTGTGGGATTGGTTCCTGCAGCATAGGGATGCATGCTAAACGGAATTCGGAGTGCTTTTCCCAGATAACAACATGGGAACTTTGCCGGCCTCCGTGGCGCAAGTGATAGCATCTCGGTCTTTCATCCGGAGGTACCAGGTTCGAATCCCGGTCAGGCATGGCATTTCACGCACTTTACAAATCATTCATCTCATCCTCTGAAGACATACCTAATGGGGATTCCGAAGGTTAAAAAAAAAATCATGGGAACTGTGCATCCGAACGAACGGAAGTGACACCTTGTTGCCTTGTAACATTGTTGGATGTGTCCGCCTTGTTGCTAAAGATTATCTGTATGAAGATGACGGAAGAAGTGCAGAAGTGAATAGGTCCCCGTGAATCTGCCGCGGATTAAAAAAAAATTTATGGTGCCAGCAATGAAGAAGTAAAGTAACACAGGTCGTATAGAATGCTGTGATAATACTGTACGGTGATTTAGGTGAACCTGGCAGTCTACTGTTTTAAATGGAGAGTGGTTTTAGTGGATAGGCCCGCAAGGGAGAGTCCATACTAAAAGGTTTCCCTCTCCTCCGACAAAAAAAAGTTACGGTATCTGGTCGTAGATCTACTACACCGTTACAACAATATCAGTTCTTTTTTTAGAGTTTTACTAATGTATTACTTTTGTGTTATTCATTCACTACATTGTTCTACATACGTTAGCTATATTTAATTTATTTAATCTAACTTATTTAATTTTGCAAAAGCGTACGATTAGTAGTAACTTGTACTAATTTACACTATAATAAACAGATTAGAATTTATATACAAAAAAAAACTGTCATTGTAAATTAAAGTTTTTATTACAGAAAAAATCTGCAAAATTTACAATTTTTCTTCATCTACGTAACGCCATATTTACAAAAATTGTAAAGATTAAAACATTGCAAATACTGAATTTCAGAAATGTTATTATGTAAAAGTATCTACAATATTTAAATTTAATTTACACGCAAAATATTTCTGTATTTTTTAAAAAAAATTAAATAAATTAAAACAGTAAACATCAAAATCTCCCAGTAATTTAATGCTAATAAGTGGAATACGTTAGTTTTTCTATTTTCTTTTTTTGTTGATTCCATTTTTGTTGGAACGTTGTAAAATTTGGCCTCCTCACAGCAACCCTATATGTTCCTGTATTATTATCAAATCTTCTACATCCTCAGTACATCATCTACAACGGAAGTCAAACATCTCATCCTCCAATCTCATTTTTTCCCTCGCATTATATTATTTTTTTTTTAGTAATATCTTCTACTATTCTCAATTCTATTTACGTACTTCATCCAACAATTCGCCTTCTGCTGTAGTCAACCCTTTAACCTATCATATTAACTTATCATATTACTTCAAAGTGATCAGACTTTAAAGGTGATCGCAGACTAACTTTTCAGAAGTTAGTTTGCTGCTAACACTCGCAGAGTTGTTAGTTGTTATTTATTCATTAAATTGAGTGTGTTCATCATCAAAGCGTGATTACTTCCAACATAGAACGAACGTGTAACTTGAAAAAATTAATCACCTCTTTGACAAAACTCTTTAGTAAAAATAATACAACATATAAATAGACGTATTTCTCTAACGTAAATGAATAATATTTTTTCCGACTTTCAAAAAAAGTATTTATTACTTTTGGTAGCATGGTGAGAATGGGAGGGTGAAAATAAATTTCTTTTCGTTTTGAGGTATGAGAAGTATGAAAATACCATTCACAAAAATAACTATGTTTTCCTTATATATTTATAAGGCTTATGTATAGAATTTTATGGCTCAAAAATCTTCAAAACTGCTAAATTAATTTCAGTAAAATTTATGTATGGTGTAGAAGTTTATTTGAAGTTTTACATGTGAAAATTTGATGAAAATTAGTTCTTGAGTTACGCTCAATTAAAGTCGAAAAAATCTGAGCTGAAAAAGTTGGAAGCGTGGTTTTTATAATACTGTAGGTTGGAAGCCTGACTTTTTTATCTACGGCATCTATTATTTTCAGTATTGTTCGGCGTATTCAGGTAGCCCACCGAGCTGTTCTAGTGGTTAGTTAACTCGTCATCGCAAATCAGCTGATCTCGAAGTCGAGAGTACTGTGGTTCAATTGCTGGTAAAGGTTATTAAATAAATCTTTATACCTTATATAGATTTGAATACTAAATCGTGGATGCCGGTGTTCTTTGATGGTTGGGTTTCAATTAACCACACTTCTCAGGAGGGGTCGACCCGAGACTGTACAAGATTACACTGTTCAAGATTATACATTCATACATATCATCACCATTTATCTTCTGAAGTAATACTTTAAGTAGTTCCGGAGGGTAAACAAAAAAATAGAAAGGTAGCAGTACCTAACTTGAGGGTCATGATGTCTGGGTATGTTTTTGAGCAGGGGAATGTAAAATAACGAAATTGCTGATCTCTGTGGTGGAGGGATAGCGTCTCGGTTTTTTACCCGGTGGTCCCGAATTCAAATCCCGGTCATTGCATTGCACTGTATTTTTTATATGCTATAAAATCCCACTTCCTTTAAAATAAAAGAAGCGATCTTGAAAAATATTCAGATTACATATCCAGCTTTTACATATTTGAACTATAACACATTTTTTGAAACAATATGAATAAAAATAATGTAATTTGAATGAAAAAACACTATTTTCTAATTGCTGATTTATTTCTACTTCTTCGCAGTTACGTAATACATATATATACATTTAATAAAAATGAAAGAGAAGAAATATTGATGTTATCAGTGCAAAAAAAATTTTTCCGACGAAACCAGTATTAATATCTCTCAATTCAACTTTAAATAGTAACAATTGTAATGTCCAAAAGCTATAAGAGTAGCTTCTACGCTAGTAAACTGCTAAGTGCCGATTCTTGGATTAAAATTCAAAAATTGCAAAACTCAAGTTCTTAAAAACGGTTATTTTAGATTCGATAAAATTTTTTCCCTTGTTATGACAAAATATACTTTTATCTTCGGCCAAAGTTTTATCGCGAGTAACAAATTTTAACTTAATAATTAAAAAAAATAATTAATCACGGGCTGTTAGTTTTATACAAATTTGAATACTGGATCGTTGATACTGGTGTTCTAGGATGATTGGGTTTGAACATCTCAGGATCGGTCAACCAGAAACTGTCCAAGACTACACTTCAATTACATTCATAAATATCGTCCTCTTTCATCGTCTGAACTAATATCTTACGGTGGTTGTGAAGGGCAAACAGAAAAAGAAAAGAAAGGATTTGAATGGTAGATAATATATACCAGAGTAATTCAGCTGTTGGAATTAACCGTTCGTTTCATTAATGGTTGCCCTAAGTATATACAAAACTACTCCTCATTTATATATCATCCTCATCTCATTGGCGCCATTGTTATAGTTCATATGTTGAAGAGTTTACATTAGGAACAAAAAACACTGCAGTAAAACTAACTTATAATTTAATAAAATTTTATATTATAAAACGCAAAGAGTAAATTAGCTCAAACAGTAAAAATTACGTATTTCACTTTAAATATTATTCATAATTTATTTTTATTTACACTGTAATTTTATTTTACAGATTACAGAAATTCAGTTCTCTGCAATTAATTTTCCAAGAAATTCAGCTTTATTTATAAGATCGTAATAATAAAAGGTAAGCTTGCATAAAGTATTATTATAGATTTACTACTTAATTTTAGTATTAAGCAGGAAGGCACGTAAGATAAATAATTTTTTTCTCTAAAGGAAAAACGTTCTTTATTTCCATTCACAAAAAAAAGGTATTACATTTTTTATTAGTGTAAAAATAATTATGTAACAAGTTTAAACTTACTACATTGAAGAAATATATATATATATATATATATATAGCGATATTAATAAAAGAAAAGCGTATTTATTAAATTATTGTTGATGTAAAGTATTTTCCTAACGTATTTTCCGTGGATCCATCTTCATGAGAGGCGTAATTTTCAAAAACAAACATAAAGAAAAAATATTTTTAAAAAAATAAAAGGATGATTCTTTAAAGAAATATATTTTTTCTTTTATTTCGTTAATTTTTTAATGTTTATTTTCAACTAATTTCTTTGTTAAAGACTGATGGATGAATAACCCGTTAAGATAACTATAATAGAATTAACAATTAAAAGGTAAGTTTTTTAAATTTCATTTCAATTTAAAATAAATGAGAAGATATAAATATTTTTTGAATTATTATCTTTCCATTAAAAAGTTAAATTATATTGATAATTATTCTATTATACGAGAGTCGTCCACAAAGTAACCGCCGTTTACGCGTAGCGGGAGAAGTAGTTGGGGTAGCGCCGCCATTCTGACATCAATGTGTGCAGCGGCTCAATACGCTTCTAACAGTGTGCAAGGCGGAGTATCGTTCGATCACGCGTTCTCAAGTTATAACCTAAAAACATGAGTGCGGTAATAGAAAATCCCGCCAAATGTGAAGTGCGTAGTGTAATAAGATGCAGTGTATTGTGAAACGTTAAAGAGACTAAGACAAGCAATCCAAAACAAGCGTCGTGGTCTTCTGTGATCTGGTGTCGTGTTTGTTCATGACAACGCTCGTCCTCACACTGCACAAAGAACAAATGAACTTCTAGCCAAGTTCAAATGAGACGTTTTTGACCACCCCTCCTTACAGCCCTGACTTGGCTCCCTGTTATTTTCATCTGTTCTCCATACATAAAGCGGCTTGCATCTCAACAGTTCGCCAATGATGAAAAGCTTCAAAACGCTGTAACAGGTTGGCTTTAGTCGCAGGCGGCAGAGTTTTATGCAGAAGGCATTTCAAAAACTGTTAAACGATATCACAAGTGCTTCAATTTGTTTGGAGATTATGTCGAAAAATAGAGAAAAGTTGTAGTTTTAAGATGTATGTAATAAAATTTTGTATCTCAACTGGTTTAATTTTTATTTCAAAACGGAGGTTACTTTGTGGACGACCCTCGTATACAACGTTAAATATTAACCCTTTCTTTAATATAAAAAATTCTATGAAAGATAAATATTTGATAAATATAAATAACCATTTGCTAATTTCAATAATATTTAATCACAAACTGAAATATATAAATTTGATCTTAGCTGAAACAATTATTAATAACGTAGTTCACTGATTTGGATAGTTTAACATATGCTATTTACACTTCGTGTAGGCCTACCAGTATTTACACATGATTTAACAGTACATTTAGTTCAATATGTACTTAAACCTGCGGTTCTTCTGGTGAAATTAATAAATTGAGTGTAATTATAAATTATTAATTTATAATAATTTTTTTTTGTAAATTTTATAAAATTTGTTTGTTTTAGATTAAATATTCTAAAAATATATTGTAATGACATAATTATATTTTACTAAAATGGATTATAGAAATTTAAAAAATGCGTGATAATAGATAAGCGGTCAAGATAACTTACAAAATTTATAGGACAGTATTCCTTTACCTTTAACTTATAAGATAATTTTACATATAATAGTGAGAGAGAAAAAAAATTAAGATGAAGTTTTAGTGTTTTAAATATAAACACTTACTGTTTATATACAAAACCACGAAAATTACTTATGAACTTTGTTACAGATAGTTACAAACTATGTTACAGAAATAGTTGCAAATGTTAACAATTGAAAGTTAGAAATTGTGGGAGACTTTACTAATGTATGTGTATGTTTATATATATATATATATATGGTATATCATCCATAAAAACCACATTTTTATTATAAACCACCGTTAAGTTTACTTTGAACTAAAGTAAAATTAGGGTTTTTCTTTTTTTAATTAAAAAATTTATAACATATATTCGTATTTTCTATAACCTGCTTCACCCGGTTTGGTCAGCACCTAATTCATAAATTTATGTCCCATGATACCCTTCAAATTTCATTATTAAAAAGATGCTCTCGAAAAAAAATTTTGGGCCCTCACAGTTTTGATCTCATTTATTTTCTTTCTTGAAAAAAGAAATTTATTGAATGGCTTTAGTATTAAAATATCTATTTTTTGTTTTTCATTAATTGCGTGGTGATGAAGTAGACAAATTTGTTTTCTTCATCAGATCTGAAGGTCTAGTAGGCCTACTAAGATATTGTAGTTATTGGCTTACTAGATCTAGTAGGCTAAAAACATCCAAATTTCTAAGAGGTTCTGTTTTAAATAAAATACGTAACTTATATTATGAAAAATAAAGATTTGGCAGTCTCAGTATTTTAATTTCGCTTAATATTCTAGGGTCATAAGAATCTGAAGCTAATTGATATTTCAGCGTTTTTATTTGTTTCTAAATATTCATTTTTGTAAATAAATGGCTTGTGGATTAGGTAGTATAAAGATAGATAGTATCAGATAAAGTTTTCACTGCTTTTTTTTAATCTATTTTTTATTCATCTTTACTTCCAGATAAATTATTTAAAAATTACAATCTAGTAATAATATTAAGATAAAAAATATAATTAGTATTATTTAAAGGGGTATTGGAAATTTCAGGGGTGGAAGCAAGGTCTGGAGGAACAAGGAGACGGATTTTTATTTAAAAATTTTTTGAATAATAGTATATTTTAATTTTAATTTAGTGAGTATGGGTTCTAGAGGACGTTAAGTGGAAAAGGAACCCTTGAAAATGTTTAATAGATATTCCAGAGTAATGATGAAGTATTTTTCAGAAAGTTTTATATTTGTTATCAATTGTTTGTAACAACAAACGATTTTGTTTGCTCAATTTGTTTACTTAGAAGCAACTTACATAATGTTATAGAATTCTTTAAAAAAGGATTTAATATCTAAAGATACATCTGAAGCTATTTTCTCTTTTTATTAAAATATATTTAGAAATCAAAGTATCCGGAATCTCGTGAATTTTATTTAAATGGGTTTTTAGCGAAATATTTTGAAATTTCAACTGAATAATGTTTTTTATGAATTTGAACCGGATTTTTTTTTTCAGTTATATAAACCCAAACGTAATATAACCAAGATGTTTTCATTTGCTCTATACACTCTCTTACATTATTCTAGGCAAATGTTGTCCAATATTAAATTGTTAGTAGAATAAATTGTATATATATATATGTATATATATATATATAATAAATAATATAATAATAATAAAGATATATATATACATATATTGCAAACTTACTACGAATTGATTCATAAAATAAACAAAAAACCAAAACATTCTCTTAATAATAATATATTTTATTATTAATATTTATTTTGTTAGTTAATTTTATGAGAAAGCTAAAAATAGAGATCTTTTATTTTGTTTTTAGCTACTTTGTTTATTAGTTATGAACACAAAAATGTTTATTTAAAATTAAGATTAAAATTGCGTTACAATTTTTCGGTAATAATTTTGATATTTGATTGTTAATAATAAATTAAGATTTTCGATTAGATAAGTTAAGAATAATCATAATTTATTTTAGCGTAGCATAGTAGTGTATAATTTAAAATACCATTTGGAAAGATATAACGCTTATTTATTGGGGATTATGAGGAATTTATCATAGGGTAGAATCAATACCCCTAAGTTTTTAGCTTCTAACGCTTATTCAGTTGTATTATTCTTGATTTTTCTTCTTTTTTTTTAATTTGTTGTATATTAACTCAACCATGCTATAATTTTTGTTTAAAACCAATAAAAAACTTGCTTCATTGAGCAGTTGAATATTATTCTCGTTTCACCAGTTCCACTTACACAAATTTTGCTGTTATTTAATTGGAAACATTGCAAATTTGTTTAAAAAAAGTCTGTAAATAGCGAATTACATTTTTTTATCCATATTTAATAAAAAATAATAATTTTTTTTTCATTAAATAATAAATTAAGAACATAATTTTTTTTTGATATTTATATAAATATGTAAGTTATTGTGTGTGTGTGTGTGTGTGTGCGTGCGTGCGCGCGCGCGCGTGTGTGTATAAAAAAGTAATTATTATGTTTCTGCCTAAGTGAGACGTGTTCACGAGATCGCTGTTAATTCAGTACGTGACTATGTTATATAATGGTTTTAACCCTTCTGTTGAGAACTCAGAAAACTGTACCATGCGGTTTACTATAAGAGGTACATGAGGAGTGATTTAATGCCTTTTATTACATCGGAACAAAGTAGTGGGAGTATTCGGGTCATATAGTCAGTAGTGTGGTATCACACAGCTGTAACTTAACTAAAATTGTTATTGCTTTAAAAAAATAAATAAATAAATTACAACTTAAATTTGAAAAAAAAAAACAAAATATAATCTGGGGTATCTTTCATTTTTTTTCATACAAGTATAGAATTTATTATTAGTTTTAAACATCTTTCTACAAGTGAAATATATTAGAGTAACGTAAACAGTTTATAATATATTTTTAGTACATTTAAATATAAACAACAACACAGTTAAAAAGTTAATTTAAAACTTTAACAATTATTTTAAAATTTAGTAAATTTATCTGAATGTAGTTAGTTATTTATAATTTTATTCTCAATTTGGCATAAAGTATTTTTTAATTTTAATCTATGTTTTATAAATCAGAATCGCTTAAATATTCATTCAATAATTAATGCTGTATCATTCATAAGGTCTCCTTCCAGAAAACATTAGCTGTGCTTCGACCCTTTGATTTGATCTCCACTTTCACATTTTTAAATGTTTTGTACGTCGTAGAGCAATTTACAATTATCCATAGCTAAAAACCGATTCAAATAAGTAGATTTATAGTCGGCCCAAATGTTGTTCTTGCGCTATTTTGATCATGCAAAATGTTAAACGTTTAGGAGATTGTCTTTATTTAAAAGGAAATGGGCAATATTGTCAGAGGCATCAAATAAATTCGAGGTATTGGTATCCGTTATTCTATATTCATATCTGTTATAATTTCCACATAAAAACTAAATAGTTTGTACTAAATTTTTCTGACTATTAGTCTCGTCCATTCAACCATCACTTTACTGGGTATAAACTTTGCAGCAACATTAAAATGCTACATTTTTTTAATGTCAGCAAACACTTCGAAAAAAACACTCATTTTGAGGATGTTTGAAAAACTGTTGGAAACTTCGACAGTCCTGTTAATTTCATCGTCATAACCTTAATTCTTTGGTGCTATAATTACAATATTCGTAAAATTTGAATTTCTACAGAGGAGATAATATTTTTCCCATATATTTTATTAACAAAATCCGTATTTGAAGATATGGAGGTAGGCACGTTAATCAGGTCTCATTGTTAGACTGGTATTAACAACTTCCAATCTATAGTAAAATATTCCCAAATTCACATTTATCTGTTTTGGCTCTCATATTTTTACTATCTTTAAAAAATTTTTAAAGTAGCCAAAAAGGTGAAAATTTCATCGAATTCTGCATTAAAATAGCTCTTGGTTTATGAAATCCAACAGATAAAATTTGTCCAAAATTTCCTCCTAAGACATAATCTTCCCATCACACAGCATTCGGGTTTTTTTTTTAATTATATCATTCAATAGGCGATTTCTTCAAAGAATGCTTATTTGGCATGAATATTTCCATGTTATAAACTTAGCAGAAGTAATAACATCAGCATCTTTACTGTTTACTTGTAGAAGACACAAAATTTTAATACAGCTTACAGTCCTTACTGAGTGCAACGGTGGATTAAACACTAATAAACAAATCTTTTACTTTATTTAAAGATAATCTAAGAAATACACTTTGCTAACGCTTGTATTATTTTGTGAATCAAGTCGAAAATTTTATAATTTGTAGCACATTGCTCTGGAATTGAATTAGTCAATCAATCTGCGTTAGATCCAATCTAAATTTATTTTTTAACCTCAGTATTCGTATTTTGGGATAATGATCTGCCTATGGTAGGTAAATTAAAAGATCAAAGAGAAAACCATGCATTTTCAGTGTTTCTGAAATGTCTTGAAAAGCTAATTGGTAGTAGTTCTGGAAAATTCTTCAAACATTGAATCTTTGTATAGATTTATAATTCAAACCATCAGATGGCGATTGAAATATACATATAAACGTGAGTAATTGTTGAAGCTGAAATAGCTTTTGAAAAGAAACCGTCTTTCCAAACAACAATGCCATTGAACATCATCTAATACCAATTCTCTTACCAAGGCTATTGCCTTGAAAATTGGATATGTAAGATTTTTGTAAATCCTCAAAATGGTTGCATCAATAAATTAAGAAGTAATTGCCATTTTCTTGATCAGAAAGTGACACATTGTACATTCAGTCTATTGTTTTTGAATAATACTTTTGTATATACCATTGATTTTCTCTCTATATATAATGAACAGGCATTTCTGGATAAATATAAAGACACTTTGTGACCGACTTGCGGCTCAACTTGAACGCAGCTATTTGTGTATTATGTAATTCAGCTTTAATTAGTGCACCCTCAGGAGTCTCGCTTTTGAATTATACATTTTGATATTCTGGCTAATGAACTGACAAGCTATCTAAAATATGTGATTCATGCATAAAATATGCAAATATCTTTCATGTAGCTTCAGTAGGATCAACATATATGATATTTAGGAGAAATTTCTGAATATACACACTTGAAAAAATTTCCACATTTTTATTTGCGCGAAAATAAATTAGACACAAAAGATTATAGGGAACAATGAACTGACTGCTTATTTCAATGCAGTCTCTCTAAATAAGTTTGTTTATTATTCTACTTTATTTCTCCATCTGTAAAGTAAATTTCCATTAGCATTTTTTTTTATTTCCTCAATGAATCATTCATTGAGGATATCAAAAAAATGCAGCAATTCATAAAATGTTTCATTAGAAGGATTAGATTTTAGCAGGTACCACCTGAATTTCTAAGTTTGAAATTACGTGATCTAAGTTTTTGGGACTTATTTGATGGAGCTGAAGGTGATGAATATTTTAACACCGTAACGAATTCTGTATCTTAATTAGTTGCTGCAATCTCTCTGTTTAAATGCCATTGAGATAAGGCTTTACTTTGAAAAAAGTTATGTTCTCTTTAAACTCTCCTCATAATTGAATAAGCGTATTCAGTGCAGGCTGGTATGTTTGGCATGTATTAAGATCCCAACAAAGTCTGTAACTAAATCAGTTTTGAGTAATTGCTGAAAAACTAACGTTTTTTTTTTTTTTATCAAATCCTTTTTAATATACTGATATTTAAACTAGCTAATGAAACATCATTGATTAATAATAGTGCTGTTTCTATCCTGAGAGTTTAAAGTTGAAGTAAGACACATAATGCTTCATTAAGTCTTTGAGCTATTTTCTAGGTTTAGTTGGTTAAATAAAATTTTAATTAATGAAGTATTTGGATCTTACAAGAGAAGACACATCGGTTCAAATCCGATTTAATCTGTTTTTCTTTTTTTACATTTTTTAAAAAAATTTAAAGGTATTGATCTATTAATAATTATTAACCTCTGTAAAAAAAAATACAATAAATAATAATTCAATAATAACAATAAATATATATATAAATATATGAAAAAATATCAGAAGTTATTAATGAAATAAAATTTCATGATCTTTTCATTTAAAAAGATGTGTATATGTAAATTTAATAGGCATTCAAGGACGTCATGTGATATCTATATCAGATTTCTACAAAAAATTCAGATGAAAGTACATATTTTTTAAAATCATCTTTTTTTTTCTTATAGGTTTTTTGTTAAAAAAAATTCAATATAATTTCATATTACTTACTATTATTAGAGTAGAAAGCAGAATGAAATTTTCTGACAACCCTAAAATAAAATATAAATAGATACCGGGAAATCTGTTGTTGTCTCGTAACTGTTTGTTCATGAAAATCTGTGGATTTATATGATCTTCTTTCATTATTTTGATTGGAGATATAAATCTTTAAAACTTATCAGTAAATGTCTGGAAGTCTCTTTACGTATATATATTTTTTCTTTTCAGATTTTATGTTCCTTTTTTTTTTTTACAAAACAAAACGTTAAATTTTAATGAACGTCAGAATAGCGGTGAACTGTTTTTAATTAGGTGTTAGGAGAGCAATGATTGAGTTATGATATTAAAAGTTCGAATTTGGAAATTTCAAAAAAAAAATATATAAAAAGAAAATCTATGGCAATATGTTAACATTATTAATAATGTAGGTGAACATTTCTGAATGCAGGATTAGTCGATTAGTCAGATAGACGATAGTCAGATAGATTTCGTCAGATAGACGAACTTAAGGAAGGCCCAGATGCCATGAACTGTGATCATTTCTCTGTGGTGAATCTGGCAGTGATGGATAATTCCTTTGTTGGAAGGCTGTGTAGGAAGGTGCCAAACTTCAGAGTGATGGTCGCCGAG
>JAAAKQ030044351.1:4713-16563 GCA_010016005.3 Zanna intricata
GTTTTAGTACAAACAGTCAAATTTAAAGACGTGAAAAAAAAAAAAACAAAACAATATACTTATTCGATGTCATTTTTCTTGTACTCATTAAATGTCAAACTGAAAAAGTACATCACAATAGGATTCATAAAGCAGTACGCCCAAGAAAATTATAATAAAAAAAAAAAAGATTAAAATTTTATCCGTCACCCCAACAAAATTTATCACAAAAAAATCAACTAAAAAAAAATAAAAATTGAAAAAAAAAAATAAAGATCGGCCCATTTTATATATTTTTCCGTTTTGTGTTTTAACCTCTTTAGAACTATAATATTGGCTTTCTTTATGATAATTAAAAAAAAAAAAAAAAATATATAATAAAATGAAGTATTGTATAATTCGTTGTATAAGTTTTGATAAGATAATTATTGAAATTAACAATTAAATCAAAGGTGTCTTATGTCTTGTCTCGTATCTTGAATAACTCAAAAACGATTAGCCGTAGAATGTTGAAAGTTTGGATTTAGAACTTTTGTAACGTCTAGTTGTGTACCTCTCCTTCGGACTGCAATCGACTGGACCAAAAAAGTCCAAAATCCAAACTTTTTGGATTTTGGACTTTTTCTTAACTGCAGCAATTAAGCCTCATTCAGAGCTTTTGAACGATATATCATAAGTGGTACTTACTTTCATTAGTTCCAGAGTTATAGCCAAATAAAATTTGAATTAATGAAATATTTGGATCTTACAAGGGACTCCACTGTAAAATGAATACAAATATTAACTTAGATAAATACCTTAATGATATTAAATAACTAACTAACCAAAGGATCCTTTTTTGGGAGTGGGGGTGAATTATGATGATATTTTATTGGAATACTGTTATTAAAATTTTAAATAAAGTAAAAATCTTTTAAAAAAATTGATATTTTTATACTTAAATCAGCTTCACCACCGCAATATTGCCCCAATATAATTTTTTGGGCCACGTACTACTATTATATTTAGGAAGACATTAAAGAAAATTCTCTTTAAAAAATACGTAATAAATAAAAAGGTACCGTTTTTCGGTTTTTAGGAAGGGGAGAATTTGGGGGAAATTTTTTTTCTTAGATGTTAAGATAAGCATGGATACATGTACCGAGTTTAATATAAAGTAGGGTTATGTTTGCAAAATTTTGAGAAAATCCAAAGACTCCAAAGAAATTATCTACCTCACCGCCTGGAAGTACTGACCCCAAACGTTTACTAAAAAATTACCCATATTTACGAGTCTCTGGATCATATTTATAAAGTCTAAAGTTATTAAGCTTAAAACACGCCAATACGTGAAAACCGTACGTACTTTCGAACATTACCTCTATATTAATTTGTTTGTTGGGGTTTCTGGTTCACGAAACATCGAAAAATTAAAAAAAAAAATAAACCGATACTCATCATTTCACTGGATTACATACTTTCTTTCTTGCAGCGTAGCTCTAGAGCTAAATATTTCATCGATGGATTTACTGATTAGAGGAGGAATATGAGAATGTCCCTAAGAATAATTTAGGGAAAAAGAAAGCTGGAAAAAAACAAAATTCTACGATTGCAACCGCAAACAGAAAATTAAAAAAAAATATATCGAGAGAGTAAAATTTAAGAAATGAAATTATCTAAAGAATTTTCATGACAAAAAATTACACTAAAGATGTGAATAATTGCCATATTTATACAGATCGGTGCAATATTAAAAAGAGTGGCACCGATTGTCTACAAAAGTGTACTGATATGTGAAATGGAGATTGAGCATGTGTTTATGATGTACTTTACAGATGAACAGAAACTATCAGTTTGAACAAGATCTATCGCATTTCTCAATATTTATAATTTCTTCGAAAAGAGAAAAACTAATAACTGTTGCAAAACTATATACGAGTATATATATATTTATATATGTGTGTGTGTTTAGTTTTTATAGAGGGAATAAACCATATCGGACAATAATCTAAATTCAGATATTTAGTATCTTCATCGGAATCGTTGGTATTCAAAAATGAGAAATATAATGTCGCATCAGAAAACCGAATTTTTTATTTTTAACGTTTAATTAAGTGCCTTTATTATAACCTGAACGTTTTTTTTTAATTTTCTTACGTGGTTTTCGGGTATTTCTTTTTGATTTTATTTTAGTAATTGGTTAACAAGTTATTTTTTCACTCGGTACTTAAAGTTAAAATATGAATATTTCAAAGTGTAGATACATGATCGATGTATAACACAAAATTAGGGAAAGAAATGATACTGGAAGTAACTAAACATAATAAATTTATTAGGGATGGTAATTGAAAAAGAAGGGAGCAGTTATGATGAGGGTGAAGGTCAATTAATTTTTAAACCCTCAACTCAATTTGATAGGGTAAGAAAACGGATAATCACTGGACAATAAAGAATTTTAAGTACAACGGAGTTCAATTTCATTTTAGAACAGAAGCGATTGGAAGTGAATCCAAATTAAATTTTAGAACAGGAGGTCGTAGATTTCTGGCCAAACACTTCAGCAACTAGTTTAGCTTTTTGACAATACATGGAGCGAACAGTCCTGTAGAGTTACCAGTTTAATGTGGAAAAAGAAACCAGTTAAGTTTACCGTCGAACTACCAGTTGATTAATCAATTTATTTTCCTTCCTTTTCAAATTTTTGTTATCAAATATATTTTTTAACAGGTAAATGAATTAGCAAAACATAATGTTCATAAATAAAATCGTGTAGTTTACGTACAAAAAAAATACCAAAACCATTCCTGTTAATTCATAAATTGACGCATCCAGTAAACTGAATGTCATGTGCATACACATCTGATTTATTTTTTCATAAACCTTTTTAGTTATACACAATTTTCTTCAACTTCATTACTTGGTTTGCCATTTCATGGAATATGACAAAAAAAAAATTAATGTTGTATCCGATAAGATACACAAAATCAGTAGTGGGCTACTACCTTAAATTGTTATACTTTCGAATTGGATATCCTGAAAGGAATTTTTTGTTTCTGCTAGAATAACCGAAGCGAACGATAACGAAAGCAAAATTAAACTTCACAAGACAACTTTAACTCAAGTAAAATTTAATACAAGAAAAAAAATTCAATAAAAAAAACCAAATTTATAAATGTAGGGTCAATTAGATTAAAATAAGCACCAAAAATTGTTGCGGGTTTGTGCATCTACGAAAAAATGTGAATTTATGAAAAATGGTTTGAAAAATATTTGGGATTATTTAATGTAATTAGCATTATTTTAGCGTTAGAAAAGGTACGGGATCGAGCTTCCGCGAATCGGTTTGTTTGTTTGTTGAGGTTGGAAGAGGCTACAAGAAGGTACACAAGATAGTAGCTTGTGTAAATACCGTGATGGAAATGTCCGGCATCTTTACAGAGGATAAACAGAGACAGTGTTGTGTTACCAAGTTTAGAGGGTCTAAAAAACGACCTCCAGTAATGCCTATCAGGGCTAGGAACGGTTGAGGTGGTGTGGCGACCAGGATAGTCACAAGGCGGGTGTCTTCCCCTACGGGAGTCAGGATGAGTAAGTAACTTACTTTAATAAGCACGTTTAATTATTAAGGATCTGTAGAATACGTCATAAAGAATAATACATTTTATAAAAAAAAAAACTACACATTCCTTTTTACACTTTAATTGATTTATCGGATTAACTGAATGAATGTTTTTTTCCGTAAAAATTAAATTTATTCTTTACAGATTTCTAAAAAAAATCCTATTTATAATTGTAGTATTTATTTTTAAATGAATGAAAAACAAAATATTAACAGAACATTAATGGATGAATATCAAAGCTCTTAACCAAAAATAAAAACAAATATTGGTACTGTACAGACTTGACTAATATTTATCGAAACAAAATTTGTTAATTTATGCAAATAGCTTTAAAAAAAATCAGTTACTTAAAGCAACTTCAAGTAAAATCACATACAAATGTTGAATTACTTTCTATTAATATAAAAAAATTTATCCATTAATCGATATAAAGCGTATTATAAACATACGAGTGAGTTAACTGTAAAACCTCTTAAGATTGGAGTAAAAAATCTACAAAATTCTTACATTTTAGAATCAATCTGTAACAGAACTAAGCTGTTTTCCGTAACCGTTGCTGCTATTATGAAAGTATTTTGTATCTTTAAAAACCTCTTTGCACACAATTTAACAATCGCTGTTTTTCTTATTATGCAAGTTTGCTTATTTAATACTAAAAATCTAATAAAACTTTTTATCTAAATTATCGAGAATAAATAATCCAATCCGCAAAATAAACAATAGCCAAAACGATAACTATTGTAAGTTTTTATTTTTTTTATTGTTGATATCTATATAAATAAAACTAAATGTTCGTTTTTTCAAAATCTTAACCTACGAAAGTTCTTCACCGATTGCTTTAAAACTTTTACATAATTCGAATAGGAGCGTGTTTTTATATACCTACTACTATAAAGATGTCACATCTGACAGGTAAAAATACGCTTTTTTTTTGAAAAACAGCGCCATCTGTTAGACATAAAATCAACACACGCTATACTAAATATTTTACGATTCCATTTCAATGTTTCTGATTTACGATTTCTAAATTTCCAATTTTTCGATTCCGTTTCAATGTTTCCCATTGCAATGGGTTAAATTGAAATTTCATAGATTTCATTTATTTTCATTTTGATTTAATTATTTCGTGTGACACTTGTGTTGGAATTGAGCTGTGTTGATTACCGCAGCCTTCGTGAGTATAGTTTATTTTTTCTCCTTTTGTTTTTCATTTCGATTTTTAACAGTTTTTCTTATTTTTCAGTGCAATTGGCGGTGGAATTTGGCAGTGTCGATTGATCTGCGTTTGAATTGGAATATTTGTTAGTATTATTTTTGTTGTTTTTTTTTTTAGTTCGTTTTTTCCTTCCTTAATGTTTTGCAATTTTATATGTTTTTGTTATCATTTTCTTTTTTTCTTTTTCAGTGCAATCGATTTGCTTTAGTTCATCCAAATAATCCCTCGCAGAAGATCAAAGGTAGGTCGTCATACTCTCGAGCGGAAGCAATGCGATGAGTAATTGGAAATCGAACTGAGGAAGAACGGGCATCAACGATCAAGCGAAACAGACAAATAATGGCTCAAATACGTGCCGAGAAAGCAGCAAAGCGACGTGCAGCCAGACTTGCGGATCCACGGTTGCGAGCACGGCGATCGCGTTCTGCAGCTTCAGATCTGCTTCGTTCTCAACACAATGAACGCGACAGGCTGAGAGACGTCAACGAGAAACAGCAGATTAGCGTCAAACACTACTCCGTGTTCAGAAATCACGCGATTACAATCGCCTTGCATTCCGGCCGACCCAGCTGATGATTATTGTTTGAGCCGGAATGTTCTCATCGGCACTACGACTGAAGTGTCCTTACTGCAAGACTCTAAAATTTGATGGAGAAACGAAAGAAATGTTTCCGCCGCCGGAAATATTAAACTGCCTCAATTTTGAGAACCGCCAGGGTCATTAAAAATTTTTTTTACCAGATATACCGCCGAATCAAAGCATTTCTTATCTAACATTAGAAAATGCTTCCAAATGTCGTCATTCGGCCCAGAAATCGTAACAACTTAATTCATGCCAAATTTTAAAGTAAAAGGACATATTTATTGTAAAGCCGGCTCCCTGTTTCCGTTCCCAGATGGTCAGCATAAATTTATCTTATCGGTGATGGCTATAATGAATTGAATCCACGCTGCGGAGTTTCTACCGGAAAAAAGGCCCATCGTTTCCCAATTGCAAGAGCTTCTTCCCGAAAAAAAAAAACAATTTAGTGCGTTTGTTCAAAACAGCAATTGACATGATGTTATCTGATACACACAAGATTGTTATTCATGCTGACAAAAACGCTTGCTGGAGAACATGAGGAAAGATTCAATGCTCCAACTACAGACGAAATGGCAATTGTTATAATCGGAGATCAATTCCAACCTAAAGATATTGTTCTTCATCGGAGAAACGATCAATTGACAAAAGTTGCAAACTCATCGATGCTACGATGACCTGCAATATCCATCATTTTTTGGGATGGTTCGGATGGATATCACTTCAACGTTAAGATGATAAATCCAATCAGTGGTGAAGAAACAAATATGAAATGCAGTGCAATGAACTATTATTCATCACCGTTTCGAGAGAATGAAGACAATCGCATTTTAAAATGGTGACAATTGTTTCACTAATACATCGTAAATATGAATGCAAAAATCGAAACAGAACGTTTGATATTAATCCGTTTGAATCAGACCAAGCTTTGCTCTGAAGAATGCGTTTATTTGAGAGATGCAGTTGTTAATGACGGTAATACAACTAACGTTGTAAGACTAAGGATTTTACCATTTTCATATACAGGTATTCCACGTCATGTACATGAGTACGCTCAAGATGCAATTGCGTTTGTTCGTCACTACGGGCGTTCAGACCTATTTAATACATTCACATGCAATCCAGCTTGGAACTACATACAACTGCTCTTACTTTCTGGGCAAACAACGGTACATAGGCATGTCATCACAGTACGTTTTTTCAGACAGAAACTGAAATCGCTAATGGATTTCATAGTAAAACACAAAGTTTTGGGTCTGTGTGCTGTTGGATGTACTCAGTGGGATGGCAAGAGAGGATTGCCATACGCACATAAACTAATCTGATTCTATAACAAAATCACTTCAAACGAAATCGACGATGTAATATGAGCTGAAACACCTATTGCCGACGTCGATAGGGATTTGCATGAAGTTTTGACGAAAAATATGATACATGGGACCTTGCGGTACACTGAATCCAAATTCATCATGCATGATAGACGGAAAAAGTTCTAGCGATATTCTCGAGCATTAGTATCACAGTTAAAGAAAAGCAATGGATATCTTTTATACAGAAGGACAGAAGAAGATCAGATGAAGATGGCGTTAAATTAGCAACCATACAAATGCAAAACAGTGAAATCGAATTAGATAAACGGTGGGTTGTTCCATATTCGCCATTTCTATCAAAAACATACAAAGCACACATAAATGTGGAATACTGTAACTCCGTTAAATCGATGAAATACAATAGTAAGAACGTGAATGAGGTCAGCGACAAGGCAGTATTTTTGCGTGAAACCAAAAAGAAGTGATAGGAATATAAAACATGTCGATGAATTGCACAGTGTCAGGCTGGAAGATACGAACAGAAAAGAAGTTGTACGGCGAATTCTTTCATTTCCCATACATGAACGAAATCCAACAGTTGTTCACTTAGCAGTACATCTAGAAAAATGGAAAACGCTACAAATGTGCAACAAATAGCCTTGAATTCCGAACCGAACGTAAAGTTAACTGTTTTCTTTACATTATGTCAAAATGACGCGTTTGCGAAAACACTACTGTATTCGGAAGTACCTACGTATTACACATGAAATGCGAGTAAAATATTATTGAACGACGCAAACGGAGAAAGCGAATCAACAGACAACCTGGCATATTCAAAGAAACGTCGATAAGCAGACTGTACACCGTGCATCCCAATGAAGATGAATGCTTCTTTTTTCGCATGCTGATGGTAAATTTATCCGGTCCAACTTGTTACCAGCAATTTAGAATAGTCAATGGTGTTACACATGCCACATTCCACAGTAAATGTCAAGCTCTGAATTTATTGAACAACGACCAACACTGGTGGGATGTATGTATTAATGTCGCGTGCAACACGACACATCCAAATCAAATTTGTATTGTTTGCAATCATATTGACCACCTGATCTCTTTCATCCACAACAGAGTTATGGGAGAAATATAAATCGCATATGGCTGAAGACACTTTTCATCGAATACGCAAATTCCACGGAAAATTCAAGTATGAACTTTGATTTCACAGCAGAAATCTACAACGAAGCATTGATAATGATTGAAGATTTGTGCTTAGAAATCGCGAACAAAGTTCTTAATCAATTGGGATGCCATCACCAAATCGATCTGTTGCTGTTTCATTCGATGTAGAATTGTTAAAAAAATTACAACACGGGTGATCTTTTTTCGTATGTGCAATCAAATATTTCTAGGCTAACGCTTGAGCAAAAACTCATTTACGATCAAATAATGCAAACTGTCAATAACGCGGTTGGGGAAATCTTCTTCTTAGATGTACCAGGAGGAACTGGTAAAACGTTGCTAATTAGATTGATTCTAGTAGTAATTCGATCCCAAAATGACGTAGCTTTAGCTTTTGCGTCGTTTAGAATAGCTGCGACATTGCTACCTGGTGGAAGAACTGTTCATTCCGCTTTGAAATTGCCATTGAACATGTAATTCATTGAAATTCTCACGTGAACATTTTCAAAGTATCAGGTATGAGAAAAGTATTGCAGAAATTCACACTTATTGTTTGGGATGAATGCACAAGTATTAACCCGCCAAAGCTTTGCTACGGCACGCGGCTTGCAGTAAAGAAAATTAATGAGCAACATCGTAGAAGAAAAATCTTGACAAGATCTACGAAAGGTGAATATGTCCTCATTCCTCGCATTCCTATGATTCAAACGGATATGCCATTTCAATTTTTCCAATCCGATTGGCGTTTGCAATCACCATCAACAAAGTTCAGGACCAATCTTTAGAATTGTGCGGTTTAGATCTAGACACGGATTGCTTCTCACATGGATAATTATATGTTGCGTGTTCTAGAGTCGGCGAACAAGACAATCTGTACAATCTATATCTGTACAGGCAATGGCACAACAAAAAATATTGTATATCCACAAGCATTGTGAAATTAAAGAATTAGAAACGTGCGCTTTCTGTTTTCTTTCTTTTCCATTTAAACAAACTAAGCCACAGCAACGCGTGACCGGGCACAGCTAGAAAAATAAAAATGATAAAAAATAATTTTAAGAATTATAAATCGTTTCTCTTTTTCTTGTTCTATGGAAGAATTTTACTGTTCATTGTGTTATACAAGAACAAAAATAAAGATTTTTCTAATCATTAAAATATTAATTGAAAAGTTATAAAATTAAACTTATTCTTACAAACGGAATTTGGTAGTAAATGACAAATCTTCATTTTTCAGCGCTACTAGGAAAATTAATTAATAAGTTTTAAATTCACAGGCGAAGTGCATGTTATGAGTTTTATAACAGTAATAGTAAAATTAGAGACCATACACTATACGTAATTTAATTAAAGTAAACAAGCAGACAAATAAGAGCATCAAAATATAACTCGCATACATTTTGTTTAGTTGTACACGGTATATAGGCTGTATATCTTTTTACCTAGTTTTAACCTGTATATCTGTAAACTAGTCTGTATAGATATATGCGCATGTGAAGTGAATATTAGCTGGTGTAAATGTAATGAAACATAATTATACTTAGACTAAATTAGACGTTGTCAACCGTAACAATACACAGATAAAATCTACCTTACCATTAATCTGATGATTGTATATTATTATTTTACATTATTAATTTAAATTAATATGGGCTCGGCTATTTTTATGAAGAACCAATCATAAGAACTCTATATATACTTATGAGAATATATATAAACATGAGATTATACAAAGATGAAACTTTGTATGTTAACAGAAATCTCAAGAACCGCTAAAATAATCGCAACCAAATTTGAAGAGTAGTTTCATTATTTAATCCGGAGAGTCGTAGGCTACATTAAGATGAAAAATGATTTATTAAAATATGTAAATAATAAATAATCCGTTACGGCGCTGCACTTCTCATTCGAACCGCTAGAAGGCTATCCGTTCCTAATATATTTTTCAATAGAGGCCGTATTGAAATTGAAAGCAAGGTTGTAAATCTTGTTGAAAAGTATTTGTGTAATTCGGTTTACCAAGATGATGAATTTCAATATTATGGAAACCTCTATGATACAATGTTCCAAAAATTTTATCATACCAATGAACTTAATGAGTACACAAATATTAACTTTTCTAAATTAGTACCAGATCGTTCTATCACTCTATCTCTTACAATATCCATAGTAATAGAAAAAAGTATTTTATTTAGAAGCTCCTGGAGGTTCTGGAAAAACCTTTTTCATTGATGTACTGTACTTCTAGCATATGTTCGATTGACAGGTAGCTGCCGATCGAACATATATATATATATATATAAGTAATATATATATATTACAGGCATATGTTCACGATGTAGCATCGTCAGGCTTCGCTGCGACGTTCATCGCTGGTGGTAGGACTGCTCATTCAATTTTTAAATTGCTATTAAATGTATCATGTGAATAAGAGTCAGTTTGCTCTATTCGTAAAACTGGTCATCTTCTTAAAATTTTACAAGATACAAAACTTATTGTATGGGATGAATGCACCATTGATTCATCGAGCTCATGTTGAAGCGACTGATCGTCATCTCAGATACCTTAGGTCATGTGATAGGAATCATGTGAATTGATAGGAAGCATAAATTTTGTCTTTGCTGGAGATTTCCGTTAAACTTTATCAGTACGAACAAAGCTATGATGGGGGATGTTAGTATACACTGCATATACTGTGTGTATATATATATATATGTTACATCAGCGAATAAAAAAAAAATTTTTGTTCATTTAAACATTTATTTTTTGAAACAATAAACTCTAACATATAAAATTATATATTTTTTATCACGTTGAATATATTATGAAACGGATTTTTTAACATAATGTGTAATGATACTTAACTATTAATTAAAGAATAACATTGGAATTGCTGGAAAGAGAATACTACAAACAAAAAATAAAAATAAGTTAATTTAAATTACGGATTAATTATCATATGCGATTATATATCTATTGTGTAGAAAAAGTATGATTACTTATGAATGAATTAATTAATATTAATTAGGAAAATCTAATTCAAAAAGTATTTTTAAATAAAGATAGATTTTATATCAATCATAACTTCTTCGCGAGAAATAAATAGTTGTGATCTACAGATTGTGTTCTAAGATAAAGATAGCTGTATTCTAAAGTAAGAGATGTAAGAGTTATGCTACAAGTTGGAATGAAATGTTGAATATATGATCGTATTACAAAAATAAAAACTCCAAATAATTAAAAATAATAATTTGAAAAAAAAAAAAAAGAAATATAATAACTAGCTTCCATTTTTATTTTCGTGTACGAAGTAAAGGAAGTATTGTCATCGCGAAAAATTTCAGTTTTCAGATTTCAACGGAAATACCATTTTTACCAGTTTCGGCATGACATCTGTTAAGTACGTATATACGCATGTATCTCGCATAACTCAAAGACGATTAACCGTAGAATGTTGAAATTTTGGATTTAGAACTGTTGTAACATCTAGTTGTGCAACTTCCCTTTTGACTGCAATCGACTGAACCAAAAGTGTCAAAAAAAGCCCAAAATCCAAAATAATTTGGATTTTAGATTTTTTCTTAAATGCAGTAATATACCCTCATTGAGAGTCTTTCATAGGTTATTATTTCATTAATTCCAGAGTTATAGCCAAATTAAGATTTAATTAATGAAATATTTCGATCTTACAAAGGAAAGTACATCGGTTCGAATCAGACCGGTCCATCTCCTTTTTTTAAATTTAAATATATTGATTTATTAATAATATTTACCTCTGATTGTAAAGAAAAAATTATAGAATAATTAATTAAACTATAATTAATTCAATAATAAAAATAAAAAATATCAGAAGTTATTAATGAAATAAAGTTTTATGTACTTTTTAAAAAATATGTGTATTTGTAATTTAACAAGCGTACGAGGAAGTCATGTGCTATCCACATCAGATTTTTTTTTATTTGTACAAGTTATATAGGCTGTAGATAT
>JAAAKQ030044362.1:0-16562 GCA_010016005.3 Zanna intricata
CATACACATCATCCTCATTCATCCTCTGAAGTAATACCTTACGGTAGTTCCGGAGGCTAAACAGATAAAGAAAGAGACTGCGTTATGCTTAATTGCGGGTCCGGTCCCTGGGTGGAGAAGAACGCTGAGGGAGGTTTAGTCGGTATGGAGCAGGTTACATTATGCCTAACAATACCTTGGCAGAGCCTGTTTGCTAGCTGAGGTCGGAGAGCGGCTTGGGTCCGAGCCCGACACAACCCACGATGATCCCGTGGTTGGCGTGCGTAAATGGCATTCCTTCGATCTCATCGACGACAAAAAAAATCTTGGATAACGAAAATGAAAAAAAAATAAGTTAGATTTCTTTGAGATTAGTATTGTGTAAAAAATTAAATTAAAACCAAAATAGGTATGACTAAACACGTCGTTAAAACATCCAACACTGAATATTTAAATATAAACTGCAGTAATACATGAATAATTTTCAAAAAAAAAAAATGATAATCTATCTGACATAAAGCCACATGTAACAATAAATGAAAAATATCAGATGCAACCTCCATTACAACCGTTTGGCTTCGTCATTAGTACTAAATTTCTGACCAGACCTATTACATATTTTAAAAGGTAATAGAGCTTTAAAACAACTCTTCATTTTTCAATTCGTACTCTCTCTTAGTGACTTGCGGAAGGAAAAATTTGTATTAAGATGAATTTATTCAAAATAATGCAAACACGATTTTCTACTAAGAAACCTACTCAAAACTTGTGAATTACCAAAAATCTATTTTTTATTTTTTTTACGAGAGGGGCAGAACCTCAACACAGAATCTTAAAATTACTTTAAATCAAAGTTATTTATATATTTTTTTCTGAACGGTAAAAAATTAAAATAACAAATATCAGATTCCTACTTACGCGAGTAGTAGCGTTTCGGCCTTTCATCCGCAGGTTCCGGGTTCGAATCCCGATCAGACATGGCATTTTTCACACACGCTACAATTCATTCATCTCATCTTCTGAAGATATACCTTAACGGTTAAATGTTGTCGAACATTCAATTCGACAACTTGATTTAATCTTATCGCAGATAACGCTGATCTACTAGAAAGACTAAACAAAAACAATCTTCTTTTATTGTGATCCTTGTACAGTACTCCTTTTAAATAGAAAAAAATGTATTGATATGTATATATACACCAAATATGTATATATATATATACCATACCATATGGTATACCATATATATATGGTACAGCTTGAAAACAAAATGCACACTGACCAGCAGCTGTGAAATATGAACCATCAAGAAGGCTGTCGGGCGGATGATCAACGTTTATGACCTCTAGTGTCAGCGCCGAATGCTAAGAATTCCGTGGATGACCAAAATAACTTAAAGAACTTTTTGAAAATCAAGACTAATTTTTCCTTAGAAACGCCAGGATACTGATGCGAAATGCTGAAATGCTGATGCTGAAGTGAAAAATGTTGTTAAAGCATTAAGATACCGTTTTAAGGTAACCATTTTGTAAAGAAAACTTCATTCAGAGCTGTTAAACAGTTGAAATGAAAATATTCTCCTAATTTTTATTTTGCCTTATGATTTAAAACATGAAAAAAGTAGAGTATGTATTAATATTGGCTTTGGAATATATGTATAAAAATATATTTAGAGTCGATTAAAGACATAAAATTAACTGGATAACAAATGAACTAACAGATTTTCTCGTTTTATTATATACGAGTATTTAGAGAAAAATCGAAAGAGGAATCGTGTTTAGATATAAGACAGATTTAAAAAAAAATCATTTTTAGTAAAACATTTATTCAAAATCTTGATGGAATGTGTTGTAGTTTAAAATTGAAATTTCCCCTTCACATTCCCAAGACCCTTGTACTCTACGAATGAAAAAATAAATTTTTCTAAGGAATGAAATAACATTTCATACTCCATGATAAAAAATTACATCTGTTTTTGTACAAAAAATTATTTGTTTAGTACAATAGTTTATAGGGCATTTATATACGTTTTTCTTTTCATCAAGAATTAATTAGATGCTTTCTGAAGACATACAAAGTGTGTGTGTGTGTGTGTATATATATATATACAAAATATGTAAATAAAGTGTGGTTTACATTGCAGAGTGGAAAATAAAATAGATAAATACCCTAGGGGATGACAAATGGGTAACAACTCTTGTTTTCGACACTATATTCAATTCGCTCCATCTGGTGTACTAGTAGCACTGCTACTAGCAACATAAACAGTAAATTGAATTTACTTAAAATGAATTGAGCGAAGCCGCAGGGAATATTTTAAATTGTTCAGTGTAAAATTGTACTGTCAATCACGATATACAAGTTAAAATAGTATATAAAAACAGCATTGGTTCAGTCTTGCAAATTCAAAATAAACAGTATTTTTAATTTTTTTTCCCCTTTTTTTTTTTTATTACGAGTGGAATTATTTTCACGTGAATGCTATCTACTAGCTACATCTGTATATGTTTACAATTTTAATAATTTTCTCGCTAAAAATATTCACTAACGTAGAAACATTTCTAAACTTAAAATAACAATAAAATCTATTTCGTGCAAGAACAAACTGAAACTAGATTCTTCTGGCAGAAACGCTCCCAAGAATATATTACAGGATGTAATCCTGTTGTAATAAATTATCACACCAGCAGGTGTGCTCAGTAAATAAATGAAACTTATTCAATACCATATATATTGTAATCTTCCACATTCTCAACACTCTTTCTGGAGATCGATACCTCAATTACTCTTAATTATTCGGTCTGAAGTATACAAGGTAATTATCGAACTATAATTACAATATAATTTGAAATAATTTATCATGAATTTTAAAGGTTCACCAAAATAAATATACCATTGCCACGACACCTTGCCTATCTTTTTGGTTAGTGTATGCAACATTACGCATACATAAACACACAACACCAACGAAAAGGATGAACATTTTTTACCTAAGTTTTAACAACGAATTCTCATTATTTTTACAAATTTAAAATAAAAAATATTTAGTATTTGCAACATATAAAAGAAGTTTGTCAAGTGTTAAACATTTTGTAGTTTAATTCTCATCGAAATTTATATATATGAACTTATGATACTGTATATATTCAAACAAAAGTTAAATAATTTTTAAGTTTAAAATATTTTCCAGCGTCCAAAGGCGTAATTTTTAAATTGTGTTTTTATTTTAAATTTCTGTTTTTAACAATGAGACGAGACGTGGAAATGGTTACACACAAATATTTCGTTTTGGTGACTTAGCCGAGATAAGAGGTACACAGTTTTGTCTAGACAGTGGTGGGGCTCTTTCGTCACATTATAAGGTAATTAATTTTATTCCTAATTATCATTTGCCTTTACGTAGCTCAATTGCATCATATCCGTCTTTATTCTCTTTTACACTAGATTAAATTTTTAGTTCCGGTTTCCGTTTAGATAATTTTTAATTTTTCCGGTCCTTTGCTGGTGATCCTTGTAGATAACTGCTTTAATCAATGCTTTCCATCTAATGAAATGTTCCAGCCAATTAGTTAGTATTTATCAATACAGAAATATATATATAAATAAAAAGCATGTTATATTTTTCGCGCACACGAAAAGTCATATACATATATACAAAGAATATTGTCTGAATATTCTGTTTTTTATTATAAATAAATTTTAGATAGAACCAGAAATATTCAAAAATGAAAAAGTGAAAAAAAAAATGAATCTTCTTATCTCATTAACCCGGAACAGAAGTATTTTGACAACGCGGTTTACTGTAGATTGGCACCTACATGGTAGCAATTTTTTTATATATATAAAAAAAAATGGATTAGTATTCAACCAATGTGTAGAAAATTAAAATATTATTTTGAGTGAACATTTATTCAGCAATTGTTAGAAATGATGCAATAAAAGTTTACACCCATAATTTTCACTTAACCCATGAAATCAACAATATTATTAAAGGAAAATAATTTAGCCAGAGTTTAGAATTTTTTTTTAATATTACGTTTGACATCCGTAAAAAAATTTTAATGTTTTTTTTAATGAATCAAAACATGAATATTTTTAAATTCATAAAAATAAATTAAAAAGTCTTTTAAATATTGTTATGTAGGATTATTTAGTGTCAGTAGGATACTTATAGTGAAATTGAGATACAATGAAAGGCTAAAGGGTTATAGAAATAATATCATATTACCAATAAATACCTAAACTTGATGAGTATTTCGATCTTTTCTGTTTTGACTATCATACTTACTGTCTAAAGGTGTACTCTATAATTGTTGAAACAGTTTTTTAACATTTTTATGAGTTTTTGATAACACAGTTCAAGGCATCCACGATTAATTATAAAAAAATATTAAATATTAAATTATTAATGGTTGTATAGGAAGGAAAAAATTACAACAAAAAATATAGAAACTTATAAGACCAAAATAAAAAAGGAGGAAATAAGCGTAAAAGGTAAGCTGAGTAAAATAATTCAGATTATTACGGGATGAAGTAGAGTTAATTAAAGAAAGCTAAAGCTGATGGCAGAAAAAAAGAAACAAATGTATCAGTAGCACAGAGATAAATTATGAGTTATCTGTATATATATATATATACAGAAATGAATGTTTGTCTGTATGTCTCTTATGTTTTCCTACACCGTTCATCCGATAGCGATGAAACTTTGGGGAATGGTTGGACGCATGCCAGTGAAGGTTTCTGAATTAGTTTGAAACCGCTAGGTGGCGTTGGAGTCGAGATATTTAGAAAAATTCTATTTATGAACTGATTTGGCTCATATTCAGAGCACATATATATTTCTTTTTTTTTTTAAACCCCCCTAACCATCTTTACGTATACCTTCAGAGGATGAGATGAATGATTTGTAGCGTGTGTGAAAATGCCATGCCTGACTGGGATTCGAACAAGGGATCTCCGGATGAAAGGCCGAGACGCTACCACTCGCGCACGGAAGTCGGCCCGAGTATATATTAATTACACGAAAAGAAACATTTTTGAAAAATCTGTACCCGTTGGGCGGCGCTGGTAAAACTATTTTATTTCTTCAGTTTTCCGGAACTTCTTAATAGTTAGAGATCTTCATATGTGTTAAGAGCAAGAAAAGATGTGACAGTATTGTTGCCCTTAATGTTATTATATATTCTAATTTAGTTCCTGAATATTAAGATATCTGGAGTTTCGAATAAATTTCCCTGTCAAGATAAGATTCAAATAGAATTGAGCTCCAATCAGTGTGCCAATGCTATTTGCTATGTTGAACTTGGTGTCTGCTAGAAATACATTATGAGGTAGATTGAAATGTGAAGTATTAAATGTGAATGAAGGAATGCTGTTTGAAATATGAGATAAAATAGTAGTTTACTTTGAATGAAAAGTTTTTATTTACAAACATAAAAGTTTTTTTTTTTTTTTTTTTTAAATGCTTTTGTAATAAAAAATTAGATATTCTCTAATTTGAAATAAAACCCTCTTCACATTTCAAAGAGCATACTATTTAATTAAAACTTTAATAAAACTGGATGAAATGAGTAGATAAATTAATAAATCTTCATAATTAATTTTTTTTTTTTTTTTTTTTTTTAGTACCTTTTTTATATATGTATTTGATGGTTCAAGTAGGAATTGTTAAAATAATGCGAGTACCTTTTTTATTTTCACGCTAACCTAATTAAGCTTACAAAGACAAAATAACTCGTTCTGTATACATAAAATTAATTGCAGATTCAGTATGCGAAATAAATAATTGTACATTATTGTGCTAGTATAAAATATGCGTAATAACCGCAGATTAATATTCATTTTTAACATTTTTTAACAATTTTTTTTTTTTTTTTTTAGAATGATAGTAAAAGTAAATAATTATATAATAGAAAACATCTTTAATTTTTTGTAGTGCAATTAAAAAGTTGATCACAACCTGATATAGGTAAAATTCATTCCTGAAACCGAAATACTCAGTGTCAAATTAACAAGATCCCCATGTGAGATAGTTTCCCTCTGCCTTTCTCACAGAACCAAGTATTTATTGCACATCGGTACTCCAAGCTACTAAAATGTCAAACGATATTCAATTTCAAAAGTTAGCATTTCACTCTTTTTACCATTGGCGGCTGTTTAATGAACGTATTACACTCAAAGAATGCAAATTTTTTTCCTTATTTTAGGTCCTTTATTATGCTTCAGTAATATAAGAAAGAATGATATAGATAACGTACAAATGTATTCTTTGCATTGATAAACAACGCATATTATTACTTCAGTTCGGGATAAATGACCAGTAAATTTACAATATCATTAAAATTAATTTCTTTTTCTTTATTAAAATAAAATAAATAATAAAGTTTTATTAAAGCTATCCAGTAGGAATTGTCAGGAATGCCATAACGTGTATGTGTATGCGAAGTTAGGTTGTAACGTTCTTGCTTTGGAGTATTTCCACAAGTTTAGAACTGCAGTCTCTAACTTTTAAGAGCTTTTAAACTTTTCAATCCATTGCTGAATTTTAATAGGCTTGCACGTTCAAAGGAGTTTCTCTTGTCGTCCGGTTCTTGTTTATCTTGAAGTTTTAAGGGACCTGTTAAACTTTTCATGCTAACAATTTGTTTCTATAAATAAGTTAGTAACAAACATTGCGTGTCGCGTTGCAAAACGAGTGTTTTCGGAATTATGTGCGTGTATGAATGTGTTGTCTTGAGTTTGTAAATGCTAAAATATTATTGTACCTAAAATTTATGTGGTATGTAAAGGTTAATTTATTATTTGTTATAATAACCATAAAAAAGAAAGTAAAGAGAAACAACTTTAGGTTCTTAGTAATTATCTAGAAAGATGGGATGCTTTTGTTTTTGAGAATGGGTGTTCTATTCATGAGATGTTTTATTTTCTGACAATCAATGTTGTTTTAACACAAACAGATTATTGTTTTTTATTCTTATAAATGTGATTTTTTTACAGTTCTACAGACGTTTTACCTAAATTTTAGTAAAATTCTATAAGTAGTGTTTGTTTTGTATAGCATACTTTAGCTTTATTAGATAGGATAGAAGTCTACCATACCTCAACCACCCTTAATATATTTTTGTTCTCATCGTTTGTCATTTTTTTTATGGAACTTATTTTTCCTTAAGCTAATAAATACTAATCGGATAATTAGTGATCTATTGCAATACTTTTTTGTCAATTTACTTCCTTTTAGAAAGGAAGTTGTATTACACACTGATTTTTTAATTGTAATAATAAATATCCTCTAAGATCCAAAATAAATCATTTTGGTAGCAAATGTCTATTAAGTCATAATGTATATATATATATATATATATATATATATGTCTTGGCATTTAATATAAATAACGGATGAACCTATAAAATTTGGCGTGGCTGCGTTTTTTATTAGGTAGGTTAGTAATTGTATTATATATATATACATATATTTGAAAAATGTTATATATTTTTCTATACTATATTTCTATATACTATTTTTCTTATACTATATATAAGTATTATATATTTTTGAAAAAAAAAATATCAAGATATTTTGAAGAGATTGGAGTTGGCAAAAATTTTTTGTGCGAGTAATAGTACTTTTTCATAAATGTTACTTCCTTGTACGATGTAAAGGAAGTACTGTGATCACAAAAAAATTAGGTTTTCAGAGGAAATTTCAAAGGAAATATCCGTTTTGACCATACCGGAATTCATTTTAATTAGTTTCCTGCGCGTGTCGTCATCGTGTTTCGGCGGTACGTACGTACCTCGCATAACTAAAAAACGATTAGCGGTAGGGTAATGAAATTTTGTATACAACTAGATGTTGTAACATCTAATTGTGCACCTCCCCTTTTGAGCAATCGACTGAACCAAAAGTGTCCGAAAAAGCCCAAAATCCAAGATCAGTATTATTTGTATCTTCGTGAGTCCTGATTAGCGAAGGTTTAAGATTTATGAAGTGTCGTAAATATGTATATGTAATTTAAAAGGCGTAAAAGGAAGTAATGTGGTATCCATACAATAACTTCATAAAAGAATTTTCCCTGATGTTAAAAATTGCGTTTTGATAATTTTGATTTCTTTTCAATTTTTTAATCCATTCATATGATAATTTTATATTTACTTTCCCGTCTAGCGATGTAGGAGAGCTACAACTTTAGAAGGGGAAGTATTGTATCCCAACTTGGGCATATGTGGTTTTCACTGGATCTTTACATTTTTACACCTGAAGAACCCAAAAAATTCAAAAAACCGGATATAAATTTTCCGGATGTTCGTATGTACATGTATATGTTCGGTGTCACCCTCTAAATTACCTTATACCTCTAGAACTACTGGGCCGATTTCCACCAAACTTGTCACATTATTTCTACAAATGAGGCATTAATGCCATTAAATTTTGAAATTAATATATCAAGGGAGTGAGGCTGTAAAGCAAAGTTAATCAGTATCTCCAGATTTTGCCTAAATTTAATTAAGGTTTTACTTTTTTTAAGCACATTTGTTTACAATTTAAACAAATTTAATAATATTTAAAGTGTAAAAAATTATTTAAAATGGCTGCTAGTACCGCCAAACCCGCGCAAATGAATTACGGCATGCGAGCTCGCTTTAGTTATAATCATTGAGTTAAATAAATAAAAAATATTTTAATTAGTTAAGTAAGCGTAAAATCCAAAAAAAAAATTGGATTTTGGACTTTTTCTGAAATACGCCCTCTTGAGAGTTTTTAAATGATATATCATAAATGGTATTTATTTTCATTGGTTCAACAGTTAAAGCCAAATGAAATTTTAATTAATAAAATATTTGGATCTTATAAGGATCACGCACATCGATTCGAAGACAACATCTCCTTTTTTTTGTTAACTTTTTTAAATTTTAATATAATGATTTATTAATAATTATTAACCTCTGATTGTAAATTTTTACGATAAATAATAGTTCAATAATAACAAAAAAAAAATAATAATAATAATTTAAAAAATATCAAAAGTTATTAATGAAATAGAATTTTGTGACTTTTCATTTTAAAAAAATGTGTATATATAATTTAATAAACGTAGAAAGAAGTCATGTGGTGTCCACATCAGATGTTTTTTTTGGAAGTGAAGCGGTTTCACTGTGGAGATATCTTTAAAACTCAATATCCTCCTAAAACATTCCCCCGGAATGAGTGCAAGACTTTTTGCATGCAGACGAGTCTATTCTGCGTTACACTGCATCAAACATATTGCAGTACGAATGCAGTACTTTCATTTCCTTTTTTGGCATACATGAATTCGTTGATTTTGCTTCTAAGATCTCTTATTTCATTCATACTAATTACATGTCCATTAAATTTCGTCTAATTTTTCTTCAAATAGTTAAACATTCCTTAGATTTCTTGTTTCTTTTCTGAAAAAATCTCATTTCTGAACTGATGTTTGCATGGATCAGTGGGATACGAAAGAAAGTTCGTAAGGATGAAAACAAATTATCAGTATAAATACTTAAACTGTAAAGAAGGATTAAATTTTAAATATTTTTTATTAAATAACCGTTTTTAAATAATGACAGTATGTATTATTAACACTGACTCGTTCAGTGACTTTTTAAATGACAATTTCATCTCATTCTTTAGTTCAATTAGAATATTAATATTTTTTAAACTAAAAACAACTAAAACGTTTCATGAAAAAATATCATTTTTTTTACAGTTTTTTAAGTCGTGCTTTATTATTAAGAAATAAAATTACTTTAATAGCTACAATAAATAAAATCATAAATAGAAAAAGTAGTAAAATATGAAAAAGATATTAAAACATATGTGAACATAAAATACGTATACGAGGTGCTACCCAAAAGTTTGAAGAATTTGAATTTCGGAGAATTTTTTTTAGCTTTTGGTGAATGCTATGAGTTAAAGTAATACTTTTTTGTGGTACAAACGATTCAAAGATGGATGAACGACAGTCGATGACGATGAGCGTTCAGGTAGACCATCAACAAGCGCAACACCGGAAAACATCGCAAAAGTGCGAGAGACTATTGTTGATCGTAGACAAACAATCCATGATCTTTGTGCAATCGTACAAATGTCATATAGGTTTGTGCAACGCATCTTGTCCGACAATTTGAACATGAGGTGCATTGCTGCAAAATTCGTACAGAGACTGTTGAACAGCGACCAGAAACAAAATCGCTCTTTTGGCTTCCAAAAAGACGGAAGTGATTCCCCACCCACCCTATTCGCCTGACCTTGCCCCATGCGACTTTTTTCTCTTTCAAAAAATAAAATTTCAATTGAAAGGCCGTCGTTTTAACACAAATGAGGAGATTCAGGAAGAAACGCAGAACGTGCTTGCACGTTCCCTGCAGACTTCCAGGGATGCATGGAATCATGAGAAAAACGTTGGGATCGCTGTATCAATACCCAAGGGAACTACTTTGAAGGAGACAGTGGAAATTAAAAGTTATGGTAAGTTATTTTATTTTTAAAGTAAATTTCCCCGAACTTTTGGGTAGCACCCTTGTATACGAGTATAATAGGATAATTTACTTTTTCAAAAAGAAAACATTTAAAAACAGCTAACATATACAAAAAAAATACAGTACAATAAAAAAGTTGAATTTCAAGTCTTAAAAATATTAGGACTTGAAATAGAAACGTTTTGTTAAAATCGTTAACATTTTTAAAATGATTCTATTTCGTAGTAGGAACTTAAATTTTTCTTTCCTGATCAAACTTGTAAAACAATAATTCATTTCTTTTCTGGCTTTCTTTTATCCATCTTTATGCTCTTTTTGCTTATGTTAAACTATATAATCGTATAAATATTTTTACAGATATTTTTGTAAATCCAAGATGTGTGTATTTGGTACCATCTGGCTTCATTTTTCATGAATGTTTTCCTTGGATACAATAACCTGTTTTATTATGTAATTTTACTTTTTTTTTTATTTAAGTTCAAACAGAAAAATATTTTTTATTAGAAGTAAGTTTATACTGTTCAGTAAATTTTTCTAAAGTAATTTTAGCTCTGTTTTTTCAGAAGAAAAGAAATTTTAAAAAGTGTTATATTTATCTTAATAAATTAATTTCCTTGACTTAATATTTAATCATTTTAATTTTTTTTATATCTGGTTATTCTAAAACAGTTTTTTTTTTAAAAAAGTTGTTTAAAAAATGATGTAAAATATGTAATAAAAGATAATACAATTTTGCATTAATGCAACCACTTATCTCTTTGTATAAATAAAATTAAGCATTTTGCTAATTCCGTTCAACTTTTGAAGTGCTAATATAATGTTTTAAGTAGTACTTTTAAGCTAATTTAAATATATTTTAGTGACTTATTCCACTGGTATTATTAACTTAATAATATCAGTAATAAGTAATTTAATCTACTTGACGTAAATTTTACTGACGTTGATAAGCATTTTTCTTACTTAATAAAGATAATTTTATTAAAGAAATTTCTTGCGAAATTTTTTGGAAATGTTGAGAAATTTCTTTAATAAAATTACCCTTATTGATTTCCAGTGTTTGTTATTTATATATTTCATTACTTTTTCTCATTTTTTTTGGGGGGGTTGGAGGGAATTAAATGTTAGAGGAGTAGTTTGGAATTAAACTAATTAATTAAGAAATTGTTGAATATGAGCTTCGATACTTAAATACAAAAAAAAAAAAAAAATCTAGATGAATGTTCTGATTAGAGCTTTTTGATCATTAATTTTTAGTTAAAACAATTTAAGATAAAGTCTCCAATTAAAAATAAATGTTTTTATTCTGCAAATACTAATTATTTCATATAATTCAAGTCAAGTTTGTTTTCTATTTCCTTTTTTTCTGGAAATGGCTGATTTTTTGTCTAACAGTTTTTTAAAAATCCAGTTTAAGTGTACAATAAATTAAGATATGTCTTTTCTAAATAAGTAATTATACTAAATTTATCTTTATGTTTTGAATACTATTTAAAAAGAAATTAACAAAAGCAATTTAAAATTAAATTAAAGAATAATGTGGGAATTTTACAAAACAGCAGAGGATAAATTTTTTAGACGCTGAAATAAACGTAGGGTACTAACGGCGCCTCTTTTAGCCGTCACGACGACGCCAAAAGCATCTCGATTTGCGCCAGACTGCCGCCTTGGGAACTGAAATTATTCCCTATTTCTCTTCTTCGCCTGCCCAACTGGCTTCCCTCTTATAAAAAGTATACGCACATGCGTGCACAAACGTGTATGTATCGCTCATGTAACTTGCGCACAAGCTTGAACAAACGCGAGTGCACGCTCAAGCACGTATTATATGGATTAATAAATTTGGTTTACCGCTGAAGCACACTTAACAACAAATTAAACATTTTTTTGAACATTGAATTATTATACAAAATTTTAATTTTATTGAACGTGTACCTTAAAATTAGTTATAACAAACTTCTCTCTATCTTACGTTGTTAGGGAAAAATATTTGCTGTATCTGTTCCATTCATATTATTTTGAATGTCTAAATATTTAAACTAATTATATAATAGAAATGTTATCCTTCCCAATAAATTTGGTGAAAAATAATGGGAAGGATTTAAATTCCATTATATAATTCGTTGTGAATTCTTGCATACTTATGAGTATAAACTTATGTAGTTGCATACAATATTTAAAGTGCTTTTCCACTAAATGCTTTATATTTATTGATATATAAATATAAAAATATGTAATATATATATATATATATAATATGTATTATACTAATAATAATCTTTTCGCTAATATATATTTTTTTTACTCAATTCAATACATTTGACTAGTTTTTAAAAAACAAAACAATTTTTAATGTAATTTTTTATTATATTTAAATTTATTATTTTACATTTCTTCTAAATTTCGTTGATGTATTTATTTATATTAAATTTAACTTAATTCTCTATATAAACTAATGATAGTTATTCACATCTGTTCAAAAAAAAAAAATCAAAATTCACATTGCTTTTTTTGTGGTTATTGAGCGTTTTTTTAATAAATTGTGACTGTGTAGGATATGGCTTCAACAGCATCATTCAAACAGACGCTATATAATCAGCAGGACGGACGCAGTTTTAATTTTTAAAAAGTAATTCTTTTGCAGGAGCGATATAAGATGCTAAATAGCACAGGCAAAACCAGCTTTCAGTGAGAAATATAATTTTCTTTTATCAAAAATTAATTTAAACGTCAGGAAAACATTTTTGAAAGTATATGTACGGAGTATAGCTTTATGGAAGTGAAATTTGGACGATCGGATTACCTGAGAAGAAAAGATTAGAAACTTTTGAAATGTGGTGCTATAGGAGAATTTTAAAAATCGGGTAGGTGAATAAAGTGACAAAGAGTTGTTGCGCCAAATTGATGAAAATAACTTTTGGAAAGAATCATCCTGAAATAGTCGCTTTAATATTGGAGAGACATGTAGATGGGAAAAATTGTGCAGGCAGGCAACGTTTTTAATATGTAAAACAAATTGTTAGGGATATAGGTTGTAGGGAGTATTCCGAAATGAAACGACTTTCGCTACATAGGGAATCTTGGAGAGCTGCATCAAAGCATTCAAATGACTGAAGACAAAAAAAAATTAAGGATTTCAAATATTATTTTTAACATCAATAAAATTGCAAAATAGATCCTAGCGATTAAAAAAAAACAAAATAGTCTCCAGAATCGTGAGGATTTTATATTCTGTATCAAAGACTTTGTTACTTCCGTAAGAAATATTACGGAATTATCCATAATATACTTCCGTCTGCAGTTTCAGTCTATTGCAAAAATTCGTAAAAACGTCTACCATTTTAAAAAGTTTTACATGATATAAGATCTTATTTACTTATTATTATTATTACTACTTAAAAACAATAATAATAGGTTTATTTAATTGTAAACAAAAATACCAGGCCAATTTCGGAAATAGACTAATAGAATTAGCTGATAAATTTAATATTACTGTTAATGTATACACTTACTACTGTTGCTCTTTATCTTTTATGTACTTCATTTCTATTTATTTCATATATTTTATCGTGTTCTTTGCATTTAAATTTTAAGTTTTAGTATTCTTTACATTTGAAGAAGGTACTGTGTATCGAAACAGCTGTAATTTTTAAAAAAATAAATCGTGAAAATAAAAAAAAATGTTTTTCATTTTCAATATACATTGAATCTTTAAATTTTATTTAAAAAATTCAGAATTACAAATCATACAAATCATTTCATAATAAAATAAAAATTTTATTGTCATATATTATAGATTATTAAGAGGTTTATATATGTATATCCACGAGTAATAACGTTCTTAAATAATAATTTATATATATATATTTAAAATAAACTGTTTTATTGTACATTGTAATGTATTACAATGTATAACTGTGTTATTGTACATATGTAATTGTGACAATCTTTCTTCCATCCGTTGGTCCTGCTGCTGATAGGTTAATGGAATCTTCTGAAAGTAAGTTGATGAACATATCATTATCGCAATCTATTTTTTAGCGGTACTTATTTCTCATATGCAATTCTAACAAAGTTTGACTAAAGGATCTAGCCGCTGTTGGAAACTATTTTAATACTGAGGTAGTCAAAAATAAAAAAGAATTCTTATAGCGGTAATATTATCAGAGTGGTAACATTTCCCTCTTTCATCTACAGATTCCAGGTTCGAGCTAATGAGTCATATTTTAAACCCTACAAAATTCATTATCATCCATCTTAGTAACTATTATTAGATGTTAGCCTGTTATTACGGTATATGTATAAATAAATTGTAAAATGTTTACAGGTCATTGTTAATTAAATGTTATTTTCATTTTTAAAAGAAGAGAAAACAAAAAGAAATTTCAAATTAAATGAGAGACTATCCCTGTTCTACAATTTGGGCATCTCTAGCTACGTCTTTTTTTTTCCATAATCATCCATAATTTTCAAATATTTTTGGGATCAATGAGCTGTTACCTTGCACATAATAACCTAACGTTATACGTTGTGCCAAGTAGAACGTAATTTAATAGAATTAATAGTTTCCAAGATACAGATAACCAGAGAAAAACAACGCCGCCATTTATAAAAGTCTATACAGAAAATAACCAACAGTAAAATTATATCCCTTGAGGTTATCGGTTTTCATTGTATTTATAAAAAATGATGTTTAGTTAAAAATGCCTAACTAAAACCACAGAAACAGAAATAAAAACCAGAAAATTAAACTTCATCGTGTATGTTTTGTACCTTGTGTGCTTGTTACGGAGCGAAATAATAAATGGGGAAATGTTTTTTCCCCCATTGAATCGTATTAAATTTTGTTCATAAATTTATATGCAAATAGTTTTACAAAATTTTATCAGTGTTTTAATTTTTTTGTGATATTCAACAGCAATTTTCATTTATAAATATTCATCCAAAGCAAAAGCAAATAAAACAAGAATATTTTTCACCTAAGTTGTAAAAATACTAAACCAAATTATTTCACCTCATTAATTAGACAATACAATGTCTCACTAGTTATCACGTTTGTTTGGAATATTAAAATCCTTATTATTTGGAAATTTTTTTCTTGTTATTAAATAAAAATTTATGAGATTATATTTTCGAATGTACAAAGATATCCTTGTATATTGATTATTAAAGAAATGACATTATTTCTTATTAATAAAAAAAGTAATATACGTTTGTTAGCTTTATTGGATACGCAGTTGTTGGGATAAATCAACAATATATTTCAAGAAAATTATCATTTAAACGTTTGTGACGCATTTATCCATCAAACCGATCAGCTTTTTGGTCTAAATCGGACGCAGCTAAACAGAAAAAGCGAATGAACTTTCTGTTAAAGAATGATATTCTAGAAATAAAAAAGAAGGATAGTTGCAAATGAAAGTAAAGAGATTTAGGAATTCGATATTTAGAAGAAATTTATATTTAATGTAAATTTTTTATCGTAATTTTTTTATCCGTATTTAAAAATTTAACATAATGGGAAAATATAATACCTAAAATATTTTCATAATATAATGAAGCATGTTTACGAATAAAATAATTTGCATCAGTATTATATTTTAATTGTTATCGAACAGTCATCTAGTAAGACTGTATGTCTGTGTAATATTAGTCCTATTTTATAAATGTACCAAGACTTATGACGAATCTCTTGCAGCCTTAATGAAAAATTTTCAGATTCCATTTCTTACGATTAGCCATTTTTTGAAAAAAATTTCAATAATCCTTTAAATTATTGAGTGAAATCTGCAACACTTCATTTTTTGTGACATAAGCTTTTGTAACGAACATCTTCCTTTTCGGGTGAACAATACAAATTAAACACTTAATTCTTTGTACTCTTAAAACAAATAATAATATTATTAAAACAAGATGTATTTAATAAATAATATCCTATAACCCTGAATACAGTACTTTGTTGCCCAAATACAGTCCCCTTTGTTTGAATCTTACAAAAATTATTAAATCAATACAGGGTCTGTATAATAAGTAACCGGACTGAGCCTGCCCCGCGCCGTCATAGCGTCTGCTAACCGGTATCTGGT
>JAAAKQ030044373.1:0-16562 GCA_010016005.3 Zanna intricata
CTGGATAGGGAATCTTGGAGAGCTGCATCAAACCAGTCAAATGACTGAAGACAAAAAAAAAAAAAAAAAAAAAAATTGATAAAAATAACATGTTTATCCAAACACATCATGTAACTGACTAAAAGCATATACACATGCAAAGAAGAAACTGTTAAGATCATCAAATGATGAAACATTGCAGTTCAGAAAAATCAGCCTCAAAGAAATCTGTGGGCAACAAAAAGCTACCTAGACAAATTTTTTTATTGTATCATTGAGTCAGCAAGATCCTTGCTGATCTGATTGTATGAATTCACATTTTAAATTGATCCAGTTTTTGAAAATGAATTGACCACATGCTTCTGGGTGAAGATAAACAAAAAACCTTGTTTTGGAACCCATAACAGTGTTCCTTAGTTAAGTTAGATGTAAAACATGAAAAATATTGGTTGCACTGTATTTTTATTATGTAAGTATTTATCTCATTCTGCTCAGAGAATAATATTTTAGAAATATCTGTACACACCATTTCGATATGACTTTACATGTTGATGTTTAAGAGAAGTAAGCGTTCCAATTTTACCTGATAGGCATCTCAACTAATAATATCAAATATTCTTTTAAGTTTGTAATGAAAGTTCATTGATCTTATACGTTCAAAATTTTCATGTTTCTCACAGATTAGTTTTACTACTGTCACAGCTGTTGACTTTCTAGCTGGCAGCCTTAGTGTAGGGAAAAATAATCCATTAAAATTGTTGCTCTCCTTTATATCAACCTCTCAACTATCATTAAGACAATAGGAAAAAATCTGAAAATATCTGGAAGCTGAGTATTTGCACCAGTTAAAGTGGGTGAAATTTTTAGTTAGGGAAAACATGTAGGTGATTACCTGATTATCAAGATACATCAGCGGTTATGTCAATTTATTACAAAATTTTTGATAGGTTATTACTGTAGTTATAAACATCACAAAATTTATGTGATTTCATAACTCTTAGAGCATTTTGAACCTCTCCATAAGTATATGAATGTATGGTCCATAACATTATTTCTAACTGTAAATGTTTAATCTTCAACATGTTTTCTTGTAATTCCACATTGATATTATTTTCAATAATTTCTGTTGCTTCTTCTTTGGCAGTGCAGTCTTTGTTACAAGTCTCCTCCAGGCCATCATATCATCAACCAACTTTCTACAATCCCTGACAGCCACCTTTGCTAAATTTCCTGTCACCTAATCCAACCACCTTCAGCAAGATCTTTCACTTTTTACATAGTCTTTCCTTCAACATTCTATCCTCACCTCATCCATTCTTGCCATGTGGCTAAGCTAACTTACTTGTTGAGCTTTAATAAATTTAACCATATTTTCTTTAACAATGAGATCCTCAAACTCATTTTTTCACATTCTCCATCCATTTACATCCTGAATAGGCCAATAAATTCTACAAAGTATTTTTCTTTCAAAAATTTTGAGTTGGCTTTCAATCTTTGTCGACATCGTCCAAGTTTCACAATCATATGTCATTATGTCCTAGACTTCTATAGATTTTTAATTTTGTTTTTTAATGATCATCCAGTTTTCAAGTAATTTCTCAATGACAAAATATGCACAATTAATTTATTGTATTCTTTCTTGAATTTATTTGATTATTTTATTTTTATAGTTCACATTAACCCCAATATATTTAAATGCTTTTACTTCATCATATTTCCTGTTGTTCATAACCAGTTTATGAGGGACTCTTGATGTTCTGAAGTTGACAATGTCATATACTTAGTCTTGCTTTGATTCACTATAAGATCTGTCTTCTATGCTTCCTATTATATTTTTTTGAATACATCTTTTAATGATGCAATATTCGTTGTTGAGATCATCTGTAAATGCACAGATTTAATAAGATTTTCCATTATTTTATGCTACTGTAACAAAATAATTGTTTAGTATTTTAGACATAGATAACTAAATCTAAATATTTATAAAATAAAGCCTTTTAGTATTGATAAACATATAAATAAATCATTTATTGATAAAAATAACATGTTTATACCAAACACATCATGTAACTGACTAAAAGAATATACACATGCAAAGAAGAAACTGTTAAGATCATCAAATGATGAAACATTGCAGTTCAGAAAAATCAGCCTCAAAGAAATCTGTTAGCAACAAAAAGCTACGTATACATATTTTTTTATTGTATCATTGAGTCAGCAAGATCTTTGCCGATCTGATTGTATGAATTCACATTTTAAATTGATTCACTTTTTGAAAATGAATTGACCATATGCTTCCGGGTGAAGATAACCAAAAACCTTGTTTGTGAATGTTTGTAAAAATCCTTTCATAAACAGTATTTTTCTCTAAGGTCTTTCAGTTTATGACTTATCCAAACAACTTTCAATTTTAATTGTTTCTTTGACTGATAATACAAATTACAAAAGTTTATTGAAATAAAATATTACTTTTTATAGAATAAAAATTATTGTTCTATTGACAAAAACAAGGCACTTTCTTTTTGCATATATTAAAAGCACCTGTAAACATAATGAAAATCATACAGAGAAATTATTTTATTGGCACTACTATGTTAATAACACCGTACTACTTTGTAAAAACAACATAAGATAAAGCCACATATTCCTCATACTCTTTACAAAACTACTTGACAATTTAAAGTTTACAACAGAGTACAAATACAACAAAATCTACTGTCTTACACAAACTCACAATAGCTGATGACTACAATATTAAATCAGTAGCACATGTCATCTACCTACACTAACAGAAAACACTTTTGATAAAATTCAGAATAAATTTTAAAAAAAATTCAAGTAACAGAAAACTAACATTCAGCTACTAATACTAGTATAAAGTTCCTAACATTTCCAAGAAAGAAGGTTACTACTTGGTTTCAGAACTAGAAAGAAAGTACACAAGACTATATTAAACACTATAAATCACAACTGATAAATACAACCCACAGAGTACACAAAATAATTGCAAATTGATTTTTGTATAATGTGATCTTATTCTCACATACTTAATATTTAAAAATCTCAATATAATTATCCTATGAGTTGTGTCAATAAATGTAATGTAAATGTACAGTTTATTGACCATTTATAAAAATTAGATTTTTTTCATTCATTGATTTTTATGGTTAATATGTTCTGTTTCTTGACAGGATGGATTTTTTAATTTTTTTCTTTTACAAAATCTGTTCTTGTCTTTCGGTTATGATGCGTATAAAGCAGCTAAGGTGAAAGAGGAACTAGTCAAGATTTCTTTCTCTGAAAGTAATGTTCTTTTTACATTTTGGTTAGCAAAATGAAGATGGCAATCTGAATGTCTGCATTTCAGTGGGTCTGGAAAGCTGTTGTGTAACAATATGTTGGGCTCACTAAAGAAAGCACTGGGAAACCACTTCACAACTTTTTCACAAATTTCCCTAGTAAGTATAAACATGGTACTTTGTGATTGTGAAAATAAAAATTTCATGATTGGCTTGATTCTCAAATCAGGTTGCCAACAATCTTTTTGTTTGTTACAGTACTTACCATACTGAATAAATTTAAATAAAAGCATTGTTCATAAGCTCAGACTCAATGTTAAAATTAGTAGTCTCACAGGACTGTAGAAATTCACTTCTGGCATTAGACACATCAGAATCAGTATAAATGCTATCTCCTTTCACAATAATAATTTAAACGACTCAGCTTGAGCTGCCGTAAGGTACATACTTTTTGTAAGTATTTTTTTAATTTGTAAAAAATCACAATGATGAGCATTTTAAGATATTCTTTACAGCAGAGCTTTGAGTACCATGGCAGACCACATGTAAAACTTATTGAAAGTCTTCATCTAAAACATAATTTTAACGCTAAATAAGAAACTGTTGTTCATGAAGATAATGAATTTATATGTTGGGTGTCCCTAAGGCAAGTCCACTATTAGTCTACAATCAACATACTCATTCATAAAATAAGAGAAAGTTAGTTGTGTGCTTCAATAGATCCAATGCACTGAGTATTAATGTATGGGGTAACTTTATTATGATAATTACTGAAGTGGACTCAATAAGATCTAATGTTGGCTCAGTTGTAGTCCTTGAAAATTAGTTATTAAGATTTTTCATCACACTGAATATTAACACATACTTCAGTATTTATTTGACATTCAAAATATTTCACAAGAGAAGGATTATACAGTACAGGTCTACACAAATGATTATTTATCGACATAAACCTTTCAAAAAGAGAGCATTATTTTTTGTTTATAAAGAGATAATCTGTTATTACATTTTCTCTTGTTTCTTCAAAGAAAAATTTAGGACATTTTTTTATACAACCACCATCCTGCACACAAAATTTGATATATTCTGCATTTCGCATATCCTGTATTCAATGTATTTTAATTTCACAAAGATCATCTAGAATTTCAGTGCATGCAGTTCCATCAATCATGAGCAGGTCTTTAGATTTATCATCATTAAGATGATATATCTGATAAATGTATATCTGATATCCTGTTTTCTAGAATTCATAGCATACAATTTTAGCAAATAAAATGTTTAATTGTTCTAAAATCAGTTTTTTCATCAATCAGTGAAAAAAGTTATTTTAACTCAAAAATCAGACAAAACTATACTCAGACAACTATTTGTAGTTCCATTTTCAGATGCTATTAATTACTTTCTGCCACAATCCAACCACTATTGCTACCCAACTTCGGGTTTACAAATCTGGATGACAATAAGCATATCACATCAGCAATTCTGTTGCCTGTACAATGACCAGCATAAAATGAAGTTACACTGACAATTTTACCAAACTGAACGTTTTCATTTACAGGCCTAACTCGAAACGCATCAGACAGAATGCATAACTCATCAATTAAAATTTGCTGGCCTACAAGGTGTGGCTAGAAAATAACGGGATTTTCACTGTAACATTTTTTTTCCCTAACAACTTTCACATTATCCCCTTCAATATACTCCCCTCCATGATTCCTACACTGCTCCATTTGAATTTTCCATTGTCAAAACAGTGTTTCAAGTCATTTTCTGAAATCATGTTCATGATCTTCGTTGCTTTTTCTTTCACAGCTTCAACTGTCTCAAACCTAGTTCCTCTCAGTGCTTCCTTCACTTTCTGGAACATAAAAAAGTCACATGGGGCTAGGTCTGGTGAGTAGGGTGGATGTTCCACCACAGGGATCTCACGCTTAGCAAAAAACGACTTAACAATCAGTGCAGTGTGGGTTGGAGCGTTGTCCTGATGAAGAATCCATGGTTTGTTCTTCCAATCTTAGGTCGCTTTCTTCTTAATCGCTCACGGAGAGTAGTTAGAACCTCTAGATAATATTCCTTATTCACTTTTTCACCTTCAGAACTTCGGGACGAATGAGATCCTATTTTTTCGTCCGTTTTCGAATTTGAAGAATGTCCTGGACGTGGTGCATCTTTGATTTCTTCTCGTCCTTCTTTGAACAGTTTATGCCACTCAAAAACCCGTATTCGTGATAGACACTCATCACCGTACACTTGTTGTAAGAGAGAATAATTCTCTGTTGCGGACTTGCCGAGTTTCACTAAAAATTTCATGTTAACACTTTGCTCTATTAAAACGCCTACCATTTTTCTGACGAACGGCAGGTACACGATCCGCCACAACCACCGACAATAGGCTGTGGCCCGACTGAGCAGGCTGCAGTCGTCACACCGGCTGGAATGTAAAGGAGGATGTCAGGTGACAATGTAGCGTTTGACCTTGAGGCTCACGCTGTTTGTCTTAAAAAAAAAATCAGTCCCGTTATTTTCTAGCCACACCTCGTATTTTTCAAGTGCTCGTCCTTTATTCTATAAAATAATCTGCTATTAACTGTTACACCGGTCGCCAGCATCGACAGTCGTAAAGAACTAAAAAGTGGCTCTCCGCTGACAAACATTTTGTGCTCTCTCACGGATAGTTTGTTTTTTAAAGATGTATTTCGTCTACCGATTGTTTACAATCTAACTTGCCAAACCTATTCTCTACAAAGCTGAAGCAGAACAAACGTCACCGGATCAGGATGCATACTTTCAAATCTTATTCGGTTTAAATGACTTTGGTAAGTGTAAATCGTTAGACATCTTTCAGAAGGAGATACATGTCCGTAGTTTCAAAAACTGCAGCGATTTCAGATGTAACTCTTTAATAAATATTTAACCGTATACTAGATTTTCCGACCGGTTTAATTTAAAATTAAATTAAAGAATTTGCTGCTAAAAACCGATATTATTCTATCGACAAATATTAAATGAATAAATTAGATAGAATTGAAGTTTCTGCTTATTATGTAGCGCTAGATACCATTTAAGCCTTCAGAGTCTTTCTTTTATTCCGAACTGGATTATCTTATTTTAGTTGCCGATTATCTTCCTACATTTGTATTACTGTAATCGATATAGTGAGACATCCCATAATATTTCACGTAATCGTTAGTTTTATGTAGGAATATTCGATTTAATCGCTTCTCTTTATTATTGATTAATTTGTGTTTTTCATAACATGTCTTTGATGAGGTATTCCCACGGTTTTCTTCGATATCTTTATCTAAATACCGGGTAGTTTCTTTTATTTACCGTCGGAACAGCGCACCTACCTTTCCCGATGCGATCTCTGAAATAAATAAGTTAATTGTATACAGATCCGAATAAATAAAATATTTATTTATGATTTATCGTATTATTTATTTTAAGAATAAATAATTAACGTTATAAATCAAAACGATTACTATCTTTGAGTACTTCCTCCTGAAGCGGATCGTTTGATTCGACTTATTGCAAATTACAGCGTTAAAAGTAATATCGGAATAAAAGCGAAATAAAGAACGGTTAAGTAAGTTAAAATAAATAACTAAATATCTAAATCGAATAGCAATCGATTATCAGTTGTCAAATGAACAAATTAATAAATAAAACGTTGCAAGAAAAAAGAAAGAACTTCATTCGCACACACAGATAAAATACAAGAGGAACGAGTAATAAAAAAAAAACCCGCTATTGGAAGTAGTAAAACGGTGCTACTGAACTACTGCATGATATGAAGCACAGAGATTACCACGATTCATTGTCGCTGAGATTACTAGTAGTTCCTTACCGCTTCCCAGAATATTCGTTTATTTAACTTCTTGAATTCCTCTCTTGTAATTAATGTTAATAATAAAAACTTTAATTACTGATTTATCTTCTGACTAACTCGTTTTGTATTTTATTGATTACTTATTTATCGGTTTCTTGCCTTTATTTCAGGACGTTTTGATTAATTATTCTTAACCTTTCTCTTACCTCATTATCTAAGCTCGATTTCTTAACTTGTTTATTGAGAGGGATATTTTAATCTTATAGATAAAAAATTATACGACCGACCGCTTTTATTATTAAAACCACATTCTCATGTACGCGCTATCGTCTCAGCAGTTCAGAGATTTATCGTAACGAATCGGGAGTTTCAAAATATCCTCGACGTACTCCTTTTCCGCCTCTCCATTTAAATATGGTCGGTCAGCTCTTTCAGATCATCTACACAACAAATCGCATACCGATGAAATATTTTACTTTTAAAACGAATGGAAATCACCCAAATATAAATAAAGACCCTACAACGGCGACACGCCGATGATAGTAGAAATGACGTCTTTCGGTAAAGTTCGTGGTCCTCATATACAGAAATGTTTTTATGTCTAAATTTTGGTGAATTCGACCGAAAATCGCTCAAGTAAAAGTCATTTCGAATCTGAGATGCGAAGTTAAATGTTAACACGGTTCTTCCTATCCCCGTTGCAGAATCGAATCGAATGGATGAAGAATCGAATGGAGCGCTCTTCTCATGCATATTTGTTCTACCGTTCCAAATATTTCTCGCCTCGTTTTTACGTTTGTTTTATTCAACCTATATCGTGTTTTGAAAATCCCGAGTAGAATTTCTGCTCGAATATCATGGTCAGCGGCGATGTCGGCGGTCTTAATTAATTAAAAATTTTGCGACGTAAATGACCATAGTGTCATTTGAATTCCTCGGCGGGAGAAATTACTGAAAGGTCGTTTTTTCACCGTAGCCCCGAAGTCGATATGAGACATCATCTTATATGTAAAGGAAATATGATCGCTTTCGACGCGATTCTGATCCGTTAATACTTTTTCATAAAGCTTATATTGCATGCAAAAATGAGCGTATTATTTTGAAAATTACACGAAATCGTGTGAAATCGCTCAGGATCTAATAAATAATTGAACTTTGAGAGATTAATTGACTAGTTAAAAGATTGGGCTTTTGGCGGAAAAAGCGATCGAAACGCACTTTTCGATCACACTTCCATGACGATCGGTGGTGATAATTTTATAAAACAGCAGCTGTAATGTTGCTTGCTGAGGATGCCTTGGTCTCGGACACACGCAAGAGTGTACTGAGTCGGTGTATTTCCGATGAAGCATCCGGGCCCCTCTTAGGTTTGAGAACCTCAAACCTAAGAGGTCGCGAGCGGGTGGGGGAGGGGCACTCGCGCATTTTTTAATGCGCATGCCGCCCCTTTAGGTCAGGTGTAGGGCGGGATGAGTAGCCTCTTGGAGGAGGAACGTGTCGGCTTCCCAGAAGCGGGGAGTCACCACGCTCTAATGATCCCAAGAGGACTCCGAAGGGAGGCTCCGCTGCAGGAGCCCAAACGGGGAGGGCAGTACGTAGGGTAATCTGCTGCCATGATCCCCAGGGCTGGCTGATGTTATTCCGAGAGGCGATTCCAGCCGCCCCTGGGAAGAAAAGGGGGAGGTGTTTTAGTCGGTGAGAGTCCGACACTACCATCTGTACGGGCAGATGGCGGCTGGTAGAGCTTTTTCCTCCTTCTACGCAAAACAAAAAAAAAAGAAGGTTTCAAAAAAACAGCTGTAATGTCATGGAAAGGATGTAAGCATGACTGAAGTTTTTATTACGCAAAAATCGTTCGTTTAAAGTAAATTTGATCGGCATTTGTAATTAAAACTTTGATCCATTTTAAAAAAATCATTCATCTAACGGATTAAAGCTATTTGAGTTTAAAAAAGGGTAAAATCGCTGCAATATGTTTCTCAGGTAGATGAAACATTTATTACTGTTTATTTAGAGTTCCCGTTATTAATAATAGTAGTATTTAAGATGTCAATAGTGTGGAATTTCAGGTTTTATTTATTTATTTTTTCAGAAAAAGAAATAAAATCATACCGTTATGGTTTCAAGCAGTTAATTAAACTACAAGTTTATTATAATTATTCATTATGCACAGATTAATACTCGTTTGAATAGTATATCTTGGAACTAATTAAAAAAGTCAATACGAGTTTTCACGATATAGAAAGGTGGCTATCAGTTCTATGTTTAGTGCTGGTAAACGTGATCGCGTAGACCGACATCCAGTAAATAAAATATTTCATCTTTTCCATGAGTTTGCATTAATTTATGAATGTTTAGCTTTTGTTTTCAAGTACGAAAAGAATGCTTTTGTTTAAGAGTAGCTTAAATATTCTAAAATTGTAAGTTCTAAAATCATACCTTTTAGCAAAGTCTTCACTTTTGTTTAATAACAAGATTAAATTATTCCTTAAAAGCATTGCAGTATCCACTTACCTACCGTAAACTGCTTTATCACACGCTGCTGTTGATTTCTAATAAATCATCGATAAATCTGAAAGATCTTCCCCTTGATTTATTTAAAATTAAAGTAAAATATTTTACTTTATAAAACTAATTTTTTGTTTACATTGCAGTAGTAATAATATCACAATTTCTAATTGTTACATTTTGTACTTAATTTTTAGTACTTATTTTATTCAGTATCTCACTAAATAAATATTTGTATGTTTAATAAATATTCTTTAAATCACTTTAGTTTCTGTTTATAAATTTTGTATTTTTTATGCTGCTCACAAGTTTTATCAATAATTTTTCTTGACCCCTCCAGACAATTCTTGCTGGGAGGATCCTTTTTCGATTCGTAGAGTGGACACACCTAACCTATTCCTGACGTGATCTGTACGTATAATTACACTGATCGACACAATTTTTGTTTCTTAACATGCGATACATGAAACTGATCTGTTCAATGCTGAAAACAAATCTTAAGAATCTTTCCATCACCCCGTGTACATGAAATATTTAAATTTTAAAATTGTATATTATGGTGTAATATATGATGCACCATTATTAAAATTATTGTTTATGATGCAAAATACCAACAAACCCACGTTTTTTATTTTATATGATTACTTTACATTTTTAACGTTAATAATCAGTTTTTATACTTAGTCATAACACAAACATCACATATCGCGACTTATACTTCACTGTTGAAGAGTACTTGAAGAACAAGCTTATATCTTGTCTGTACAATTCAAAGCAACACAAAAGCTTGTCAGGTTTTAGCCTACTGCTTGCTTTTAATGGTATAATCTCTTCAGTCAGTATGATAACTTTGTTAAATTAATGCCTTGTAAATGAGTAAATGATTCGGACAGTTTTTGTTATGTATGTGGTAAGTTCACTATAAAATCTCAAAAGAAAAACTACACCTTTAATTGAAATAGCTTATAAATTCTATTTTGACTGTGGTCAGAATAAGACATTTATATCTGTACCTCATACAATATGTAGTAAACTTAGAGATCGACTCAAGAGGGTGGCTCAAAAGGCACACGAAAGTTTAGCCACCTTCTGAACCCACATACTCTCTCTACCCACACCGAACGGTAAGGTCGAAAGACCTTGCCGTTCGGTGTTCCTATGGTCTTGCGTTAACCGAAAGATCACTTAACCGATCGTTATTTCTGTTTATCTAATTCGTTTCAAACGTCTAAGAAGTTTAAACACACTGAACTCTACCCTTCATTCCCATCTCTACTCAGACCTGTACCTCATAGTAAATCTATTCCGGTTGCCGAGTCTTCGTGAAAACAGTGATTAAGAAGCTGACATTGTGGAAGAAAACAATCACAATTTAAACTTTGAATTACAATCTAGTGAGCCACATCTTATATCACAAGGTCAGCTAATGACTTGGTAAGAGATTTAAACTTAAACAAAAAAAAATCAAGCTGAACTTTTAGGCGCAAGATTGCAAAGTTTGAATTTATTTAAAAAAATAATAAGTATATATACAACAATCTCAGTCTATCAAAACCGACTGAAAAATTTTTCTCAATACTTTGCTGAAGAAAATTATTTAGTTTACTGCAAAAATATTAATGAGCTTACGTTACAGTTAGAGCATGTTCATGAACCTGAGGAGTGGCACCTTTTAATTGATTCCTCCAAGTATAACTTAAAGAAGTTCTGCTTCCCATTAGTAATAAATATTTAATTTCTGTACCGATCTGTAATGGAATTAATATTAAAGAAATGTATGCTGTTATGAAAACTGCTACTGAAAAAATAAAATATAAAAATCATAGTTTTAATAAGCGTAGATACAGCACAAAAAAGAATAATTAGAATTATACGAGTAGAATTCGTAGATTTCAAAAGCGGTTTCAGCCGATATCTTGAGATTTTCAGAAAACTGAATGTTTTACCCGTAAAGAATCTACAATACACAAAGTATTAAGAGTATTTTTCAATAGTTGTAAAGATCATAAAATAAATAATGTGTACAATACAAGAAGAAGTATAGATGCAGAAAATACTGAAATCCCGGCTGTATTTAAAGAATGGTTTCGAAAATCATTTGTTTAATAGGACCTAAAATTTATAACATGTTAGACAATAGACTGTTAGAAAATAGTATAACTGTTGAAAATACCTTCACTAAAGAGGTGAAGAAATGGGTTGCCAGTGTTCAGGACACTAAGCCCATTTAGTGGTTAACTCGTCATCGCAAATCGAAGTCGAGAGTTCTACGGTTCAAATCCTAGAAAGGACAGTTACTTTGATGCGGATTTAAATATTAGATCATGGATACCGGTGTTCTTTGGTGGTTGCGTTTCAATTAACCACACATCTCAGGAATGGTCGACCTGAGACTGTACAAGACTAAACTTCATTTACAATCATACATATCATCCTCATTCATTCTCTGAAGTAATACCTTATGGTGGTTCCGCAGGCTATACAAAAAAAAGAGAGACTATTCAGGACACTAGTGTTTTGTTTTCTAAATCAGAATAAATAAAATTAACATAGAACGAATAAAATTAAAAGTGTTCTAGATTTACAATACGATAAAGGTTTTGTACTACTAACGAATCGCACCGCACATCGCCTTATATGTAATGATATGAACTAAACTCGATGTGACGACAAACTTTATATTAATTGTATTTTACATTAGGCTACATTTTAAAATAATTTATGAATTTACCTTTATCATTTACGTATTCATTTACGTTTACCTTTGGCATTGGAGCTTTTATGTTGCTCTAGGTATTCCAAGAACGGAACTTTGTATATCTATCTGCAAAATTATTATGGGAATAAATTTGAATTTGAATTTAACTGTGTAGAAATTTAAAAGTAATAGGTATTTTAACAGGCAAGATTTTAAGGTAAACAAAATGCTGTTGTTTATCTGTGAATGGGACAGCCGGGCTACCGAATCAACATTAAACAGTGAAAGAAACGTGAGAACTTAACTCCTGGTGAAAAAAAAACATTATTCATGAGCCTCTAGTTAAACTAGAAAAATATCTTTACCACCGATTCATTTCAAACCGGGATAAAAAGTTTTCAAAATCTGTGAAGAATTTTTATACATAAGGCACAAATCTTCAGAAGTAAGTAAAACAAAAATTAAAGAAGGGGGTTTTGTCGATTCACAGATAAGGAAACTGATAGGAGATGAAATGCTTGACTCTTTGTCGACCGATGTAGAACTCGTTGCTTGGACGGAATTTAAAGAGGCTTATGAAAATTATCTAGTCTTTTTTAAACCATAAAATTACCAGGATATTATAGATAAACTGATAAATTCATTCAGCGTTACGGGACATATATGTCGCTAATGATCCATTGACTGCGTTCACATATGGATTTCTTCCCGCCAAACCTCAGAGCAGTAAGTAACGAACACGGTGAACTTTTCCACCGAGATATTTTAGTGTTGAAAAACCTTTACAAAGCAAACAGAGTTTTAATGTTACGATTACCGTTGGACTTTTAATTTTAAGTTTACCTGAGGCTACCTACAAAAGGAAAGCATCTGCTAAGAAGTTTTTTACGTTAATATATGACATCCCGTTACATTAATTATATTAACTTTTATACTTTTAATGTGCCGTTTCTATTAGACTGAAGTGACTGAAAGATTTTATTTACAGATTTATAATCTGGGCAAAAACACAATGCAGAGAAAGGCATTACGTTTAGAAAAACATTAAAAAGTTTTATTTTACAGTTAGAATTATGTACTTATTTGAATAAAAAACTTTTTTATTTTTGTATAATTTCTGTTAAGACAACGTTTAGAATCTAGCGCAGAATATTTTTACACGGATGATCTGCTAGCAGTATAAAAATATCGTAAAAGTACATTTTCAGAAAACTTCCACATCTATTTTTAACACAGGACATTGTTTGCCCTACTTTTACTTCATCAGTGTTCACACTCTTACCTGGGTTCTAAATTGGATATATATCAAAAATAGAATCATGGAATTGTTGGAAGCAGGTCTTTAACACTCTTTTCTTACACATTTACGAGTACTGACGCACGCGCGCACACACTCTCACGTACACACATCGTACTGTAAAAGATAGTAAATCTTTTTTCTGAATTATCGACAATTTGTCCATATAAATTTCGTTAAAATTCTTTTCGTATTACACAAACTTTATTCCCCAACTCAAAGCTTTCAGATTAAATTAGACTTTTCCTTCATTAAAACATCTTTATTCTTCAGTTACTAATATTATATATTATGAACAACACTTTTATTTTCATGATAATTCGGAGGAATCCCATTTACGGGGGAAACGGATCGGATTCGCTAACAGATTCCGCAAGATGATATTAATGTGTGTGTGCCTGCGCCCTAAACTTCCTATCTCACCGACTTCACCCGCCGAGACCCGCAATTAAGCATTACTCAGTCCCTGAGGGTGCCCTTGAGCTCAGGGGCTCCATAGTTCCCGTGCATCCTTACCTCCGCTCATCCACGCAAGCGCGGAAGAACGACGGCTTCTCTAGGGGCTGTCCTTCACTCCCTCGCTCTCCGGTCGTTTTCTTCACCAAGGTTAATGGATAACTCTTGAAACTCTAGGTCTTCCTTTCGGCTAATCAACGGTCCTCTCCTCTGACTCCTTGGTACTGATGAAACTGCAAATCAGACCAGAAATAGAGTCTCATGTGCTGTCGTCCTGTAACATGTTTGGAATAATGTTCTCAGGAGTCAGTGATCCAAGTGCCGATGATCATACCGCATGGCCTCCCATCGTGGACAATGAAACGCTACTTGTTTCACGTCATCAGGTACCCCGCAGTACGTGCACGTGTTAATCTCAGATTTTCTGAACCGAAAAAAATACTGGAAAAAGCAGCAGTGGCCCGTCAGGAACTATGTGAGCTCATAACCGAGCTCACCAAATCTCCTCAGGACCCACGGCTTGACCTCCCTGATCAGACGACGGGTCCAGGTACCAGTTGTTGAGGCATCCCAACGAGCCTGCCATCTCTCTAAAAGCAAGTCATAAAGTTCCCTTTTATCCACTCTGGCAAACGTCTCGCACCTCATTCTCGTGAGCAACTCGATAGGAAGCATGCCCGCAACAATAAAAACCGCCTTAGCCGAGACGGTTCTATAGGCAGAGCATACCCTTACATGGGTACCCTTACATGCACGCTTCTGGAAAGCGTGCAGAAGCGCATACCCCCATGCGTTTCTGCACGCTTTCCAGAAGACGCTGATTTCTTGGCGATGGTACAACACCTAAAAACAGTGAATATCACTCCTTGGGAAAGAACGTGATATCTTGTCTATAAAACGCCGATAAAAAATGATTTATAAATAAATGGAAAAATGAAATAATATCATTTACAACAAAGGATAGTATATACATTAAATATCTTGTATCTCGTAAATAAAAATAAAATTTTTATTTTCTAGGACATCAATTTTTATACGAGGGATATTAGTTAATATTAAATTTTAAAAAGTAATTTTTCTTCTGTTAATAATTTATAACTCTTACGTTAAATACTATTTGTTGTAATCGTCTATTTCGTTATTGATGTTATGTATCGTTCGATAATAAAATTACTTTTAAAAAAGTAAATTTATATAATAATCTAAGAAATTATTTAATACGCAGTTTACTTTTAAAATATAAAAGCGGTTAAAAAAATTATGTCAGGTTAAATAAAGAATAATTTCTAGATTAGTAAAATCTCTACGATACCGAAATAATTTGAATTTTTAAGAGATTATTATTAATTTCTTGATCGGTAGGTAAGATGATAGATTTATGAAAAATTAATTATTTTAATAACAAATAATTTGTTAGGTAATTTATGCAGTAATACAATAGATAAATATTAAAAATTAAATAACACGAGTGTAAAAAAAAAAAAACAAAAAAGCATTGCTTTAATATAAAGTAATTAAAGAGTGTGCGGGTGACAATTCTGTACATAGTATAATTTAAAAAATATATATATATATAACCTATTACACTTCCGGTAACGTAATGATTTCAACGTGGGATCGTTCATTTAAATCCGTTCAGCCGTTGAGATGCTACAATGGAACAAACATATGTACATAGTCCCTAAATACATTACACCACTTTTTGGCCAGTAGTGTAATAATTAATAATAATAATTCTAAAATTTAAAATGAGTTTTATATTTGTAAGAATTTCTATTAATAAGAACTACCGTGCGACACGATCGAAGAACATCATTTAAATCGGTATAAATATAATTATTATTATAATTTTCTGAATTACGACTTTTTCACATTAATTTCTAGTAACAGATGTAGCTTTGCAAACAGTACATTCGTATGCTGTACCACATAAAATAAGTCCATTTCAGAGAATATCGGTTAATTTTTATTATATCAGTTGATTTGATTTGATTCCATCGCGATTTTCCTATTATATTAGCAAATACCCCGTTTGAATTTTAAAAATCTGACGATTGTTTGCAGAGATATTGTAAGAGCATCCCCTTCAACCTCTCAAAAAAGTGCCCCAGGGCGCCTCGTTTGTTACCAGTTAATGGTGATGATTGTTCTAGCCTCGCATGTGGTGCGAGTCTCGAATCACCTCTAGCCCCACTCTAGCCACATACGAAGTTATTATTCCCATTATTATCAAACAGAAATTATTTAAATTTATTTTATTTTATTTAACGCAAACTTAATTCTACTATTTTTGTAATATTATTCATTCGACTGATTTGAATCATTCAGTTCAAACCCTGCTAATACAGTGGTAGAGGCTCACAGTTCACTAATTCAGTTCATTAAAGTTTGTGCTTCAACCGGCATATCTCCACTACTGCATATACATATATATTAAAAATATATATATAATATTTATATAGCCTATGACACTCTCCCCTAGCCGGCCTCCGTGGC
>JAAAKQ030044384.1:0-16235 GCA_010016005.3 Zanna intricata
CTTCAGTGTTTTGTTTAAATTGTTAACTGAAAAACTTTAAAGTAAAATGATAACATTTTTATTTTATTGTTTTACACAAACAGAAGTTAAAGAAACCTCATACCTGACCCAAATTTTAACCCATAAACTGCACTTCAAAAAAAATAATAATAATGAGACTTATTAATTAGCAATTGCCAACCAAGACAATAATTTTGGCAATTTGGATAAAAATATAAGATCTGCTTCATGAAACAGTAATGATGAAAATGATTTTTTTTCATTTTAAGGCATCTGATATTGTACTAAAATAAGAATGGATTTTCAGAATAATAACTAAAAATGTTTTGATATTAAAATATTTTGAACATATCTGCAAGATATTTTGCTTGTAAATAGGTAATAGTTATAAAAAATTATTCAACCAAAGTTTGAATTTGAATTTTACTCCTTGGTGTATATGTTGACTACAATTATACTGCTGAGGCTAATATCTAATTGTATAAACAAACAAAACTCAATTTAAGGCAGACAAAAATGAATTACGGCTATAACCCTAACAAAAGCATAAAATTACAATGGGATTTTAAAAGAAACTTTTACCATGCAAGCACAACTGTTAAGAATTCTTAAGAAAACATAAAACATAATTTTATCAACAAAGAGACCAATCCAATTTGTAATTTCTGCAGATCAAACTAGATTTTGCTGCATTTGAGTTAAAAAAGATTGCTACCCTCAGCGGTTCCAGAAACATATTTAGGAACTTTAAGATCCTACTCGATAAATTTACATGTTGACAATAGTTACACAATATAAATATGAAACCAGGCACAACTGTATTTGTCTCGTCTACATTCATATTTCAATAAAAATTTAAAAACACAGTAAGGAATTTATTTAATTTTTTTTTTATTCGAAAAATCTTAATAAAAATATTTTAAGAATACCTGAATTAAACTTACTTAATATCGTGCGTAGAATAAATTAATAAATGTATATCTTCAAAATCTGGCAATAAAACCCCATTTTCAATTAGATATAATGGCTCATTAATGTCAAATGATGCCTGTATATGAAGTATTACATCTTTTATTATTTTAAACCTATTAGGATCAACAAATAAAAGGGATAACTTTCGGTGGTCATCAAATAGTTCCTCGAAATTAAAGGTAACTCTACGACCAACAGACATAATGATTAAACACCAAAAAATGAATAATATTGTTATAAACGATCAGAACAACAATCTCAGCTCATCATTAAAAAAAATAACATAACCTGTAGTTTCAATACATCGTTATGTTTTAGTAAACAAGATGGCAGATGGCACTTGTGTTATATCGATGATAAGACTCACCATCGATTATTTAATTAACATAATTTTTTACTTCCTGTAATCATAGCTCTGTAGCTATGAGCAAGAAGAAAAGTGTGGTGAATTAAGAACTTGGGTACAGATTTTTTTTTATTATTAATTTCTCGACTTTTCATGATCCAGAGACCCCAAAAACCAAAAATAATTCTGGGTAAAAAAAAATATATTCGTACGTACGTTCATATAAACGTATGAACGTAGTAAGGCTGAAGATTTGTAGCAAGTTTAAACCAATTCAAAATAATTCTCACTTGATCTTAACTTAAAATAATTGCCACATGATCGATCTCTTAAAATTATTCTCGCTTAACTTTCTCTTAAGATAATTTGTACTGTTTTTTTTTTACCTCCGGAACCACAGTCAAGTATTGCATCAGAGGATGAATGATGTGTAGCGTGTGTGAAAATGCCATGCCTGACCGGGATTCGAACCTGGGACCTCCGGATGAAAGGCCGAGACGCTTCCACTCGCGCCACGGAAGCCAGCAAGATAATTTCTACTGGATTTTCTCTTCGGTTTTAATGAACCACAACCAATTAAAACCTTATCCTTCACCTTACAAATGATATATTGACAGTTAAACTGTCTATAATATTTTATGTTTATAAAATTCAGTCCACCGATCAACATCCAGAACAAGATAATTCCACGAACTTCCACAGTAAAGTTATTGGTAACAATATATTTTACCAAATCCTTCGTTATACAAAAGAAAACTTTGGGAAAAGGAAAGATGAGATTAGTTTGAAAACCTAAACCTTGTCTCACGAGACCGGGCAGCAAATATAAATATAATTCATCACTTAGGAATGAAATCGCAATAGTTAGGCTGTAACATTTAGTCACTTCCACGTACAAGTGCTTTAGTTGTTTAATAATGTATTGCAAGCTATCCCTTGTCTGGCGCCATGGCATGCCATGGATAAGCAATTAAAAATTTTGCTAATTTCTGAATTAATTTTATTAACGATAACATTTTTAGTGTTTCTCACCATTATTCAGAATATTTCAATCTGTGTTTTCGTGTTACTCTGTAGGGTACGATATAGTTTTTTGTAGGACGTTTTATAACAATTTTATTCAAAGCTATTTTCATTAATTTTAATTTACTCTGTATTTTTGTGCCAATCAGGTTTTAACAATGAGTGATAATGACATGAAATATAAACCGGGAAAACCATTAAGTAGCTCCGAAAAGGAAAATAATCAGCTATGTGTATATATAACCTTAAAACAAGATAACCCTGAAATTGCAATCGGAGATATTATTCGGAAAGCAAGTAGTGTAACAGGCATTCGCAAAAGAACAATTTTTAATACAATAAAGAAACACGAAATTGATTGAAAACATAATCCTAAAAGAGTCGAAAGTATGTAAAAACGATAGAAAAGTTAAACGATTTTACTGAAACCGCTATCTGAAAAAAATTTCATTCGTTTTATTTCAATAACAAGCTTCCTAACACAAACAAAATAATAAAATGCGTAAAAATACAGATTCTGTACTCCATAATTTTCCTAAAAAAAAAAAACACTACATTGTGTTTTAAAACCAATGAATTTCCGTTTCATGAGCAGAAAAAATAATTCTTATTGATTGAACACGAAGCTATTATTTCATGGCATAGAAAATATTTAAGAGAAATTAAGGGTTTTTCTAAATTAAGAGAATAATCGGTTTACTGGCTTTTCTTCCGCAACCACCTCCATTCGGTTGCCCTAGATCGAATGTCTGTGCCACGAAGGGCTACAGAAACTCGAAACGTTTTAGCGACCAATATCTAATAGCTCCCAGAGCTAAACTTATTGCGTGAACGGTCTAAGCGTGGCGCGCAACACGCTTACATGTAATTAATTCGCTTACATGTCCCGCCGTTTACTTGTCATATGTTAAAACTATTTGGGTAGGTTCTCGCCACATCGACTCACCGCTTATAAGTGACCAATTTTCCCCTTAACTCTTTAAAATCCGGGGGGGGGCCTGAGCTCTGGGCCCCCCAAGAGCGGGGCAGTCGAACATCATATGTTCATTTGACTGGACCTCCCGCAGACGCACAGCTCATCAGTTGCCAGACAGAACCTGAACAAATATTGGTACAAATTGACATGGTTGGCGAGCGCTTGGGCTCCCGTAGCTCTTAAAAATGAACCAGAGGCATACCATCGCCCCAAGTCCTATATAAATCTATACAAGGACCTTCCCTTAGTCGTAGTGCTCCATTCTCGCTGCCATGCTTCCATCGCGAGGCCGTGAAGCCTCCTCCGCAGGCGGGAAATGGGAAACTGTACGAAATTTTGATCCAGTGTGTCATGTCTAATAACAAATACGGCACTACAGGACTTCTCCGCGACGTATTGAAGGTGCTTCTTAAACTGCATTTTCTCATCTAAAAACACCCCGAGGTACTTTTGAACCTGAACATACTTTCTGCGCTACCTAACATCGAAACACGGACTCCCCAAACTCACTGCCAAACGGCCTTAGAAGAGCAACATCGTAGTTTTCTCTGGGCTGAACCTCATCTTATTGATGACCCCCACAGTTCGAGTACCCTGCAAGCCTGAATGACTTGGAGTTCTACTTCCCTCCGCGAGCATCGCTCGACAGCAAGAACCCATCGTCAACATAAACTACGATGCGATACCCGTTGGCCAATCTCAACCGCAGAAGAGAATCGAACTCCACCACCAACAACAAATGACTTAACACAAGCTGCTCTGGGGACAACCCTTAGACAGTGCCTTGCCTACCTCATGGCAGCACATCCCGATCACTGAAGTAAATTTGCATGACCTGTAATTCATTCACAGTACATCATTCTCTTCTTTACAGTTGATAAATTGCTGAGGGTCACCACAGATTATTAAACGCTCCAGAAACGTTCAGGAAGATTCCACGATATATTCAAATTCACTAGTTGTTACCACACTCATCACACGGAGTATGACGTTCTCAGTGCCTTTTCCGGGACGAAACTCACTCATTCTCCTGCAATAAGCTGCGCGAGGTTAACTTCCCATTTAACTTCTGGAGGCTGGCCCCAACCTAAACTACAGATAGCTTCATGCGAAGTATGGCGTCCTCAGTGTCTTTTCCAGAACGCATCTCGGCTTCAGTAATCTCCAAGGACAATCACCCCCACAAAATTGAGCGACCTCATGCCACACCCGTACATGATATGCAGTATCCCCAGCTTCATCATCATCAGGCTGAAAATCATCAAGTAATCTACAAAATTTCAATGGTATCTGAAAATTACACCATACGGGATCAAAAGAGCAGACAGAACATTTTTCCTACGTTTATATCCAACAACTCTGTATACTTCTCCCCAGGGGATTTATTATAATCTCCAAGGGATTATTTTATAACAGGGGATACTTGTTCCCCTGCTCATGCATAAAGAAACACCATGAATCCCTCTTTGCCGAACAAACCTTATGAAATACTGAAACCTACAAGCCTTATATTCAACTGAAAGGACTGCCTGCCGCTCAGGATCACCCTCACACTGAGATGCTCTCTTTAAACGACAGATTGCCTGTTTTAAAGCTGACAGTTCCCTACACTACCATGGGGAAAGCCTCTCTTGACCTGAACTTTGAAATTGAGCACTTGGCGACATCGATGAAAGCCGCCAACAAACTCTCTTCCAGGTTCTCCAAATCCAAAGACTCCAGACTCCAAACCAAAACTCAAAGTCTGGCTGAAATAAAGTCAAATTTCCTCCAGTTCACATGCCTGTACAGGAAACGACCCCCCTGAACTGGAACGTTACCTCGGTAAAGCTCACTCAAACCACTGACAATCTCGTAAACAATCAATCAATGATTGCTCGAGCAATCATCCACTTCCAGTCGCAAACACTGGCAGAAAAAACCTATCAATGGTGACATTGATGTTCGTTCCACCAATCAGTCGACACCCATCTATCATACCTGTATAAGTGGGCAACTCACCACAGGTACATTAAATATCTGTAGAGCATACTGAGCTAAAGAGCCCTCTATTAATTCACTGCCATCATCAGTGAAATTGGTATACTACAATAATGACTTAGCATTCACATCTGTATTAATAAGGATTGGACTGGTTCTAGAGAATCATAGGAGTTTATCCCATGCATTTGACATTATTTTTTTTGGAATGATAAACTAGAGTAATTTTACAATGTTTTAAGCACTTTTCTTTATATCTGGATTGAAAATACAATACTATTTTAACTTGTTTGAATTCAAGATATCAAAAAGAATAATGTTAAATTTAAAATTTTATTTTTTTAATAGGGCCAACACTAACATCTTGTATCTGGTGTTTTCCCATTTTAATCCATCAGTTTCCTTTATTTTCTTTATTTCATTTAGAAATTTCTCCATTTTACACAAATTTCTTGTCAAATAAGCATTTTAATACTTTTAGTGATATAGTTATTTGGATTTAACCCAGTTTCTATCATTATGTGGATTTATTTCTATTCATCCTTTGGCAGAGTGATGTTTACCTATCTTTTATCTAGGCAAGAATATTTCTTTGATTCTGTATTTGCAGAGCCTGACAGCCATATTGAAATCAGTACAACTTTGGGCAAATAAAAGTATCCAGGATGTTAACACATGTCATCTAGTAATTTCAACAATAAAAAAACCTTAGCAATTTTCCTGGATCTAACTAAATCTATCAACACCATCCTGTGTAAATATTTTTACAAAAAATTGCAACATCTAGGAATCTGTGGTACATGTTAAAATTATTCAGCAGTTGCTTACAAAAAGCTGAATTCCTTACCTTAGTTCGAAAATAGAAGGGGTGAAGTAACAAAATTTCCCCATGGAACCATTCTATCTCCTATTTTGTACATAATATGCATTAATCTAAATTTATAAAAACTACATCAACATATCACATGCAAATGATAACACTAATTTGTACTGATTCATCATAGGAAGGAGCCACAGCATCAAGTGATCTAGGCCTTAAAAATGTGAAAACTTGGTTTAATGACCCCATTTTAAAAGTATATTGATGATTTTCTCTGTAAGTATTAGAGGTCAACTATCTATTTAAATTATATAAAAATTCATTCATCCAACTGCATCGAATCATTTCAAGTGCTACTTGCAAATGCTCAAAATTTGAAAGAGAAACAAGTTAAATATCTAGATGTCATACTAAATCCATCTTTACAGTGGGATATGCATATTGATAATTTATGCTGGAGAATAATATATTTAATTCTCAAATTTTATAATACAAATAAATTAAGATATTTCAGTATATCCAGATTTGTTTATTTTTCTAATGCACAATCTGCTCTTCAGTAAAGAGATGCCATAAATGCACATTTGAATAAAATATACTACCCGGCAGACCTAGACTTTAATCAAGTAAGGATCTATTAAGGAATAGTATTTCAACAATTGGACAACTCTACATTAAAAATGTATTGTAAGACTTTGTTTAATCCTCATGAAAAAATATATCATCTGCAACCATTGTATGGCGATATTGAATTACCCAAAACAAATTTACATGACTGCAAAGACAAATTTGTACACATGAAAGTTGATTAATTTCATTTCACAATGCTTATCTATAATCATGCTAATAAAACATTGATGAAAGATATGGAAACATGGATATATTTATGTATAGTTTTACAATTATATAAAATAAATCTTAGTTGTCTTTTTTTCATTCATTTTACTTGTTTTTCTAAAACTTGTCAATCTATAATCTCATCACTTTTATGCTTTATTGTTTTGTTTAAACTGTTAGTTTAATTGAAAAACTGAAAGTTAATGGGTACCATTTTTATTTTATTTTTTTACAAGTAAACAGAACTTAAACCTCATACCCAACACAGATTTTAACTCATAATTATCACTTAAAAAAAAAAAATAATGACTTAGTTTATCAACTGCCATCCAAGACTGAATGATGAAAACCATAAAATTACAAGATTATTAAAAAAAATCTTTTACATTAAGTACAACTGTTAAGAAAACATACAAAAAAAAAACTGAATCAAGAATGAGATCTATCCAATAAGCAAGTTCAGCCGATCAAACTAGATTTTACACAATTTGAAATTAAAAAAATAACCTACTTGTATTAAACCAAAGGAGTGCCAGGAAAATTCTTGGCAACGTTTAAGGTCCTTATAAATTTGTCTCGTAATGCAATAAGATTTATATTAAAATTTAAAAAGCTAAGATTAAAATTTGATAGCAGGTACTACTTTCTGGGGGGGGGGGGAAAGAATGTATTAAATTTTTGCAAAAATTGGATAAAGGGCTGGGGATGTTTTGGCTGACATAAAATTTTAAATCTTTATTGGGGACATTTTAGAAAAAAGATTTTCTTAAAAAGTGGAGGTTTTTTTTATCAAGATAATAAAATTTAAAATTCACCCTCTCCCAGTAAATGCCTATGTATTTTTACTTTTTTATGCTATACCTTGCTTCAGAAAAGAAATAAATGGGAATTTTTTTGAGTTTTTTTATCCATTACATTTAAAATGTAGACATTTGATATCCCTTACCCTTTAGTTTCTTAGAACAAAAAATTGACCAACAAATTAACAACTTCGTTAATTTAAAATTACAACTGTATCTTATATTTTTTGAACAATTTTAAAAAGTTGTTTTTTAAAACTTATTCACCGCTTGGGGATTATTTTCTTAAAATTAATTTTACATGAATGCATCTTCTCGAGTACAGGAGCCCCAAAATAAATAAAAAAATGTTTGCACAATTTCAAATTTGTAATATTCAGAACAGATTTTGTGAAACAATAAAGTCAATAGAATAACTTGGTAAATACCCTTTCCTGATGGGATAGCTGCCAAATTTTTAAAACCTAAAAAACATATTTTCAAAATTGTGATACTAATATTAAAAATTTTGACGATTGCTTTAATTTGTCAAGCATCTTGGCTTTGGAGATTAAAATTAGAAGATTTAAATACGAAAATGGAATTAAAATCTATTTTTTTTGGGGAAAAAAAATCATTTTTTGAAAAATGTATTTCATATCTTGACTGGTATAACTAGTAAAATTAAGCTATAAAACAATCAAATATCAGTCTAATCCCTACAATATTAAGGAATCATACTGCTATCTATTTTACTTTTACTTCAAAATAATTTTTTTAGTCTTTTTGTAAATCTGTCAATACAATTCTGAAGACAGACTGTACTGAAGAAATCTGTCCCACCATAAACAGAATGAAACATGTTGATTTTATTACTTAATGAACAATATATGTAAATGAAATATATATGTAAATATAACTGTTTGTATTGTAAATTAATAAATTTTAATAATATAATTAGATTGGCATTTTTATTGTTTTAATCAATACACATATTAAAAATAAATAATAACAGGTTATGAATTATATGATAAAATTTAAAAAATACATAGTACAATATGATAAAAAGAATTTATGTATAAAAAACTAAAACAATGTACACTCATATACTTCTTTTAGATTTCTCATTTTTTTAGTTTTTGAATACATAATTTGTTTGAAAATCAAGTTTTTTTTTTAATTTAAAGCAATAGTGCTTTTGGTTTAAAAGGTATTTTTTAATTTTCTTAAAAATTTATTTCTGATTTTATTTAAAATTTCTTTAGATGAAAAAAAAACATTGACTGAAGAAGATCACTTTTTGGAAAAAGAATATATTGTGATAAGACTTGGATTTGTGATAAGACTTGGTTCTATCATTCCAACGAGGAGTCTTACTCTTTAAGACTTTGGGGGTTGGTGGCCCCATGGCTCTAGTCTCTGCAGCTTTTCTTCCTACTAGACACAGAGCTGCAGAATACTTTATACTATACATATACACTACACCAAGAACAATACACAAATTACAACATGTACCCTTACACAACAACCATCCTATACTATTTCTTCTTATACTTACAGTCACTGGTGTTGGGTGGAAACTGTCATGCTGATGGACGGATAGCTGTACATAGTAAGTCTCAAATAATGTTCACTGGGCACCTAGACAGACCCAGTTGTATTTAGTTCTAACTCCAGTACGAATGCGTTGTGCTGGAGTGGTTCATTATATTGCTGGTACTCATGGGAACTAAACATTGATTCCACTTATAAATTCTTTGATGGTTGTTGGTCACCTGACACGTGGACACCTGGTAACATGACACATCTTCAGCTGACCTGAAGATTTAACAACTAGTGAGGTGACAAGAAACATTACAGAAAGGGTGATATTTTTCTGTGTAAGGTTTATCATAGCGAGTTACAGTGAGAAAGATGTAAATCTTTTGCTAAAGTTTCTCCCTACCTGATAAATAAGTCCTGTAACAGCAAAATATGTTAAAACATTCAGGAGTGGTTCCCTGCTTATTGAAGTAAATGATAACAAACAATGACGAAAGTTACCTCAGTATCTGTGTCTGACAATATATATCTAACGCCAAACACTAATTTCAGTATTAAGGTTTTGGCTACAACAAAGGTGGTTGCACAAAGAAGCAAGTTTATGCATGTTGCAGTGATTCATGTATTCAAAGGAAAACAAAGTGAATTTGCTTTTCCCAGTTGGGGGAACATGTTGACCCTCAACAGCATTTACTTGGTGAACCAGTTGGAGCGTGCATGCAGGTTAGCTTTTAAGGAATGTAGTTAGACCAACAACTAATGTGAGTAAACATTTGAAGAAACTGAACGTAGAATGTCTAAAAATGTTAGACAAGCTGAGGGTTTTATCTAATACCCGTGGGTGTCGTATAAGCATGTTGTGCTTCTACTGACCTCTGGTATGTTCCTGCTTAGACTGTGGCAGTGTGGCTTATTTGTTGACACTGGTCACCACTCTAAGTATCCTCGATGCAGTCTACCATTTATTCATCCGTCTTGCCAAAGGTGAATTTCACTCAAGCCCCGAGGTAAATCTGCTGGTGATCAGTCGCGAGCCATCTCTTTGGAATTGACGAAAGCAGAATATATACTCCTATATCTCAGAATTAAGCGCAACCAACTCATCCAATCTTTAATGTGGTATTCTCCAACCTGCATGTTAATCGATACTAGGAATAGCTGAGCTCTACTGCTCTGCTAAGCATCTTCAACAGTTTCATCAAAATTCAACGCCTTTTCTCAGCTCTAAATATACAGTTACCTCCAGTCCTTAGTGTTGCTCCATGTTATTACCTCCTTTGGCAGCCTTCTCTTGTTAATTACTGCTTTGATCTTTGTCAGTATAATAAAAAGAATATAAATCCAGTTATTTTACAAAACAGATTTTTTAATATTATAAATAGCTTGAATTCTGATTTTACAGTTTATATGGAGGCTCTAGAAATTATATTTTGTTGGTTGTTGTTGACAACAGAACATACATGTTTAGCCTTCCCAGCAACGTCAGTATTTTCATTGCATAACTGTACACCACTAATAAGGCCTTACATATAATTAGCCTAAAATTTCAACATGTTCTTGTTTCATGAGTGCCTTACAGGTGATTAATGAAGTGTACTCCATACACCCTGTTGTGTGATAATCATCAACATTTTGCAAATGAATCACCAAATTACAACAGTGAGCTTCTCCTGGATCCCCAGCCATATTGGGAATTTAGGCAATGAGCACGCTGATGGCGCAGCAAAGGAAAGGAAGCTTGCATTCAACTTTCTTTCATTAATCGCATCACTTCAAACGATCTTGTCTGTTTTCTAAAGAGGGTAGTGCTTGATGATTGGCAAATCAAGTGGGATAGTTAATATTAACAATAAACTTCACCCAATCAAGAACACTGTCTTGCATGGAGCTCCTCATGCAAAAATAACCATAGAGAGAAGGTTATTATCTGCCTTTGCAAATAGGGCACCCTAGGCTCACTCATGGATATCTGATGATTCAAACAGATGCACCTATTTGTACACAATGTGACTGCCAACGAACATTGCAACACATCCTTATGGATTGTATCTGTTATGCGACATTGTGTTGCAAGTTTAGCCTAGGGGCTAAGATGTGAACCATTCTAAGTGATGATGAAATGTTGTCATCTTATGTTTTACAGTTTCTTAGGGCCGTCTGTCTATATTCAAGTATTTGAATTACTGTAATTTGTTTTACCTATTCTTGCCAGCTGCCATAAAGTAGATGGTAATTTTACTATTCTAACTGAGATATATAACATGATAAATCTTTGTTTATTACAATAAATATATTGCGTCTAGATGAAGATAATGTGAAAGTATTTTTCAAAAAAAAGGTATCCATCATGGAGTTGGAATAAAAAATGACAAAGTCTGTAGTATAATTTCAATTCTCAAGTAAGGAAAAATTCAAGACCAAACCATCTGCTAACAAAGAATTTTACTGATCGTCTTTTGAGATCCTAACTCATTTTGGGTACGTTTTTGAAGGAACAGCATACTATAAATTACAGTGCTAAAGAGATATGCTTGAAAATACAGTAAAGCCATTATACTGAGGAAAAATGATGCAATACATAGAGAAAAGAAGTAGTCCTTCAGGATGATGCTTATCTACACATTGAACAATCCACATTTGAAACCAATGAAAAATTGGATGGGAATATAGTCCCACCCAATTATAAATTATAATTGCCTTATAGTCCAGTGTTCATACAATCAGACTTGTTTGTTTCAACCACTCACAGAGTTAAAAATTCAAGACAATAAGGTTTTGCTCCTGGCATTATTGAGTATTTTACTGAAAGAATTCATAGCGATAGCAGTATGTAGAAAATTGCTTTAGTAGTTAAATATTATTAAACCAACCATACTGGTAAAAAATATGTTTGTCTATTTATTTATGGAAAGATCATTATATATTTAAAAACTTACCATTTACTCCATATTTTAGCATTCTTGTTATCCTCCGATACATTGCTGTCATTGTTACTAGTAAGTTTCAAAAATATCACCACAATTAAACATAAAGATGTATCATTTTGGGTATTCTTATTTTCACAAATCAATTTCATTTTATTTTTCAGAATTATGAGCATCTGATAAATGTTTTATTAAAGTTTGATTGCTGGATGGCATTTTGCTATCATCACTGTGACTAACATCATTATCATCATCACTTTTAAACCTAACATGTTTATTTTATGTACTTCATTATTATTTTCAAACTTTCCTACTTCATATATTACATAATTATTTAATTCTGTGTAAATATATCCTGATTTTGTCTCTTTCCTTTGGCAAATTCTCTTTCTTATTTTACGTTTATTATCTAATTAATTTCCAATTAAATCATTAAGACCATTATCTCTCTGTAAAAGAAAATTTTTGGACACAGAATCCTTAATATCAATATTATTATTATACATAAGTAAAGGCTAAAAGTCACACGACCATTATCATCTAGTTTGTAGTTGCTCCTTTTTTTTATCATCTAGTAAGTCACGAGGTCAATCCTGTTCTATCTCAGCAATAAGGCTGAGTTGCGATCAACTCCTCATTGGCCAGCAATGAGTTAGATACTACTCTATTTTTATTTTCTGACAATAGTTAGGTCTGCTTGCTGTTAGGAGTTTAGGTCCTTTTAGTTTAGTTTTCTCCTGTAGGTGGACATGCCAGGCAGCACTGATATTTGTTCTGTTTATAAAGCTGTCTTCTTTGAAAGACAGAAATATATTCGTTGTGCGACGTGTGCTCTTAGATTTCATTTAGCTTGCCTAAAATTCTCTCAAGCTGAACATGATTTGTATAAAACCCTTCCCTTTGAGTGCGAGGTATGTATGATGAAATGGCAAACGTTCTCTGACGATACGTCACTAACACCAATTAGAAAGTTGGTGGTGCAAAATTTTGGCATTGTTGAAGATGTGGGAGTCAGTCATGAAGTGGTTCATGGAAGTTAGTCAACTGCATCGATTGAGATTGTGAGTCGTGATAGCAGCCCAATGGAGTAGACTTTGAGTGAAATGGTTCTAAGTGAGGAATGGAAGTCTGTACTGGATCAGGTTATCTCCAGGATTTCGGACATTTTGTGCAGAGAGCTTTCATCAATAAAAGCAGAGGTAGAAAGGGAAAAACCTTGAGAAAGGGAAAATCTTACTCCACTTTGGAAGCTACTCTTTTGAGTGACCTTTCTTTAATAAAAACAAAGGTTTTGGCATTATGGAAAGATGATGGATTAGAAAGTGAATTATTTGACTCACTATAGAAAGGACTGTGTTCTGTGAGGATGGAGTTGAGCTCATTAAATCCAAGTAATTCTAACTCGGACTTGTTGAACACTATTCTTGATGAAGTAGCCTCCATTAAGGCGAAAGTACTTAAGATAAAAGAAAACAATTCTGGCTCCACATTAACAGAAACTGTGAGAAGTGATCTTTCCTTCATAAGTGCAACAAAGGTAATTGCTTTAAGAGAAGGGAATTTTAAGTTGAAAGAGTCAATTTTACGACACAATACGACTATAGAATGTAAACAAACTACAGCTTCTATTAGAAATTGGAAAATCAAGTACTAATGTAGATAACTCAGTATTACCAATTAGTTCCGAGATCAGTCAACACAAAAAAAAGAAGAAAAGAAAAAAATCAGATAAAGAAAACTACATTTGTAAATAGTGAACTTGTAAATAATAAATATTTCTTCAGACAGCGATGGTTTTTGTGAGTATGATGAAATTCTAACCAATGACGTAGCTCCATGTACCAATGCATTGTCAGACAAAATGAGTGAGCCTTCAAACGCCTGTTCTTGCCTGTGTATTTGTGTGGAACCTTTCAACATTAATATTTCCTAGCATCTGGAAGGAAGCTGCTATAACACCTATTCCTAAACCAGGTAAATGAACCATTGAGAATTTTCATCCCATATCAGTCCTTGGTGCAATTCCAAAGGTGTTCAAGAAGATAATCGATGCACATATATACAGAAGAATTTATCATAAAATTTCAGTCTGTCAGCATGGTTTTATGAGAGGTAGATAAACTATAACTAATTTATCTGCCTTTCTGTCTTATGTTGGTCTGACTGTGCAGCAGCACGGATAGGTTGACGCTATTTATTTTGATATGCAGAAAGCGTTTAACAAGATGCCGCAGCACATTTTATTGAACAAATTATCAAAGTATGGTTTTAGTGAGAGCTATATACATTGGATTAGATCATCTTACGAATAGATTCTTTCATGAGCGATTTGGAGGGTCAAGATTCAGTCTTGGTTACAAGATGAAGTCTGGAGTCCAGCAAGGTTCTAACCTAGGTCCGCCTTTTCTTTTGTTTTTATTGATGACATAAAGTTGGTGTTGAGTTGCCAGTTTCAGTTGTATGCTGATGACTTGAAGATCTACCACCGGATTTCTGGAAGTGAGGATCATATTCTGTTACAAAACAATATAGATAGATAAGATTCTTGATTGGACTATATTAAATCATATGCCTATTAATGTAAGTGGAAATGAAAAAGTTAACATTTTCAAGGAAGATGTATACTTCTGGCCATATATATTCCATTGCTTCCCAGGTTATTGGTGAGGAGACAGTAACAAAAGACCTGGGTATTCTCTTCGATCAGAGGCTGTTGTTCTCGGAACATATAAATTCTATGGTAAACAAAGCTCGAAGAAATTTAGGGCTTATTAAATATATTACAAATAATTTTAAGCGAATGGAAACTTGCATGATGTTATTTAAATCACTGGTAAGAAGCTATCTTGAATATGCTTCATGCATTTGGAACAGAGATAGATTGTGCACAGCAAATGATATGGAAGGTGTACAAAATAAATTTATTAATTGGCTACATTATAAATTTGATCTAACGCATATCTCAACTGATGATATGAGGCAATGAGTCAATCTCGAGAAATTATCTGTTAGAAGAGATAGGTTTGATTTATTGTTCTTCTACAAGATCATTCATGGGCTACTACCTGAGAATGCAGTGTTAAACTTGCGGGTTCCGAGAGGTGGTCCAAGGCAATATTCGCTGTTCATTGAGGAACAGAAGAGTGATCTGTTGCCAGATCAAAGAAGCACTAAGGTAGCAAATGGAATTGCAGTGATATATGATGATCGGTTCAATTTTTGGAACTGTTCTGGGCACACTTTTCCTTTCCTCCTTAAATTCATGATTATCTGAGTTACTGGATCCATTCTTTTTTCTGTTTTCAAAAATTATAACTCCTGTTTGTCCTTGAATAATTTTCCCATTTCAATTCCATTAAGATTATTAATAATTGGTTCCTTTCACTAGAGGCAGGTTAAATATCTGCTTTTGGGAAAACCTGTCCTTTTTATCAATTCATAGTCCCTAGTAGGGTGGTTAGGTTGATTTTTAAATTATGTGCAACACACAAAGGCTTATACTGTTTTGTTGCACTTATTCCCAATCTGTTTTGCTGTCTGGCTCTTCTGTCCTCTCGGAGGGAAGGGATGCACATGTTGGGGGTGGCGGTGGTGCATTATAATTATTATTACTGTATATATTATTATAATTTTGAGATAAGGCATGTAATTATTTTTCTTCACGTTTTATACTTTTTAAATAATTTAAAACTGGATTTTAAGTTTAATTATCACATTTTTCCTTAATTATAATTATCAAAATCACTGATGTAATATAAATACTATTAATAGTATTACTGGTAGGGATAGCTATATTTTCAATTTTGGGGAACTAATTTAACTTTCATTTCTATCAGATTTTTCTTTAAAGACCACATAAATGTAACTCCTAGAATCTATTATTCCTGAATTTGTATTCATGTTACTAATACAACTGCTGAGAGATTCAAATCTATCACCATATTTCCTCTTTTTTTCTTATTTATACCATTTCTTTCAAAATCATTATTAATTTTTTAATTTATCAATTTAGAATGATATTAATGAGGAAATGGCA
>JAAAKQ030044384.1:16335-28717 GCA_010016005.3 Zanna intricata
TATATATATATATATATATATATGTGGTGACTATAAATAATTATTTATATAAATAATAATTATTCTGCTAAACCCAGAAATATCTAATAATACTTAACATAATAAAAAACTCAATTTAAAGTTGGTAAAAATAAATTACGGCTATAACCACAACAAAAGCATAAAGTTACAATAGGATTTTAAAAGAAACATTTACCATTCAAACAAAACTATTAAGAATTGTTAAGAAAACGTTACAAACAACAGAATCAACAAAGAGACTAATCCCAATCTTTAATTTCAGTTGATCAAATGAGATTATTTTTTTCATCTTTAGTTAAAAAAAAAAGATTTTTTGTTTAACCTCTGGAACCACCGTTACATATATCTTCAGAGGATGAGATGAATCAATTGTAGCATGTGTGAAAAATGCCATGCCTGACTGAGATTTGAACCCAGGGCCTCCGAATAGAAGGCCGAGACGCTACCACTCGTGCCACAGAGGCGGACTAGAGAAGATTTTGCTGGATTTAAAATACAGAGCACTACTTGTATTAATACTCAGGGGTTCCAGAAAATACTTGTCATGTTTAAGATCCTAATTTACAAGTTTGCATATTGACAGCGGTTACAGGTTGTAATATGAAAGTATGCATAACTGTAATCGTCTCAATCTAAAGCTCATAACACAATAAAATTAAAAGAATTAAGAGTATGAAATTTTTTTACTGTTATTCAAAAAATATTTCAATCAAACCTCAAAATATATTATTAAAACATTAGTCGGATTACTACTTAAACAAAAAATTTTAATAAAAATATTACAATGAATGAATTAGCTTTATTTAATAACGTGTGTAGAATAAATTAATAAAACTTTAAATTTTGGCAATAAATCAATAACCTTCAAATTCTGGCAATAAATAGATCATTTTTTATTTGATATAATGGCTCATTAATCTTAAATGACGCCTGAATATCAAGTATAACATCTTTCACACTATCAAACTTATAAAAATCAACAAATAAAAAAGAAAAGAAGTAAATTATGACGGTTATTAAAAGTTTTATCAAAACTGAAAAAACTCTAAACATTCAAACATAATGATTACATCACATCACAAAAGAAAACAAATTAATAAACAGCATGAAAACCGGATAAGTAAGTATAATTACAATCAACAATCAGAACAAGAATCTCAGCTGATCATAAATAAATTAACATAACCTCTTAATTCAAGTTTGTTAAATTTTAGTAAAAATAGCACTTGAATTATTATCGATAGTGAGAAACACCATCGATTAATTTAATATCATTTTTAATATTTTTGTTCATTTTAATTAATTATTTATTTTATTCTAGAATTAACGTGGTGACGCTCATTTACAGTTTCATGTGAGATGAATTTTTCATATTATAAGAAATGCAAAACCTAACTTAAACTTAATACAAACCCTATTTATTTAAACTCTCGGTTTACTGATATGAAATACATACAGTAGCATTGCTAATACTGAAAGAGATCTGAATTTAAACAAACATAAAAATCAGTACCAACATCCGACTTATGTCAAGACACGATAGAGTATTCTTGTATTTAACAAGGCAATGGGTCCCTTTAAAAAGACGAAGAAGGTTCTGTAATTCACATTCAAAACATAAAGCAGTCGTTTATGTAAAAACGAAGCATTCATTCACTTCTGTAGATACTCTTCATTTTGTGAGTGGATTGGTAAAGGACTGGCTGCTTTAATACAGTTCAACTTAAAGGTCATGAAACAGCACAAAACTGTTTTTATACTTTGCAGATTTGACGATTGGCTACCACCAAATAAAATTAGACTATTTCAGAAAATGCTAATGGGTGCACATCATTATTCTTCAGTGTATATGATAAGTTTAAATGTAATTTAGGTTTCACAGTAATTTGAAATTAATCTTTTACCTGATTTCAAGAACAATATATGTTTCCCAAGGCTACTGTCATAATGACGCAATACTATTCTCGTAGCCCAACTATTTGCAATTTAATAAATTTTTAATTAAAAAAAATGAGTTTCAAACTAATTTAATAATCGTTTTCCTTTAGTCTACCTCTGATCGTGGTCTGAAACTGACCTAATTTGCTGAAAAAATCGAAGAAAACCATGGTTTTATTTATATTTAAATTTATAGATGCGATCTATCCAATGAATGATGTTACGACGTGCTTGTGTATTTCAATCTATTATTATTAGTCTTCGCATGAAATGTTAACACTCATTTTTTTAAACATCTGGAACATGCAACAAGATCTACAAATTATTTACAAATATATACATAGTGGTTCATCCACAAAGAAGGTACAATGTACAATCTTAAGTGTCTTCGTACAATACCCTTTCATTATTTGTTCATAATAAATATTGAAAGGTCATGGAACAATGACATTCTTGGTCAACAGAATTTTATATCTTAGAAAACAAAAATTTTACCGGCAATATTAATTCAGTAAAAGTTTATACTTTATATTTAAGTTACAAAGGTTGTAGTTACAAGTTAAAATAGACATTTCAGAAACTAATATGAAATATTTTTGTATTCAATTTACTTTGAAAGAAAATCATTAAAAAATAAAATCTCGTCAGAAAAATCAAACTATAATCCCTCCAAACAAAAATTTCTTCGTCGTCTTGCTTCGAAAAATAGTTCAAACTCTGATCCATGAGATAGGGATTTCTCACCTACGTAGAAGAAAAAATAAGTACTGGTCATTTGCTTATTTTGTTTTAAATTTATGTAATTTTTTTTTAATATTAAAAATTGTGAAAACAATTTTAAAGAAAACTATTTTTTTTCTATTTTGTTTATTCGGAATAAAAGACAAAATAGTCCGGGACAATTTTCGTTATTCATAAAATCATTAAAAATGTACTTACCATACAAAAAATTAAATATTTTGGAAGATAATAAATTTTTATTTAAATCTCACAATAAGAGTGTCTCGTAATTAAAATATTTTTTCTATATTTTTTCATTTTCGGTGCTGTCTTGTGGAGAGAGAGCTTTTAAAACGTACCTCAACTATAAGCAACTGGATATTGAACGCACCCAAGGCTTCTTGTTAAGTTGATGAAAAACATCGAGTACGTTTCTTGATCAAATTTGGTTATGTCTATTTACATGTATTAGAATGTTGAATTTGGAGGATTAGTGTTTTACTTACATTTTGTTATAGTAGTAAGTAAAATTTATCATGAGGTATTTACGTTAGTTGGTGGTTAATATTGAAGTGTGATGCAATGCGTCACTTCGGGAAGCAATATAGAGGACCGTATAATGAGGTTATGGTTAGGCCTATTGTAAATTTATCGTTAAATAAAGCAGTTGTTGGTATTTAAAATTTGACAAAAATTTACGGGTAAACTGTATGAAAAATTTAGGTCCTGATTTGTTATAATTTATATTTATTTTATCTAGTCGAGCATTGTTTACTTGGGCTTACTCGGTTGACAGCAGGTAGGCTCGGTAATTGAGTAATTATTGTAATGAAACTTTAAATAACAAGGTTATATTTTTAATTTCATATAATTTTTAAAGATTATTATTGTAAAGTAAAGATTAAAAATTCTCTAGAAAATTAGAAGTGCGTTATAGTTTTAACCTCAATTACCTTTACGTTAATTTTTTTTATGCATTTATATTGTTAGGTTAAAAGTTGCCGAAATTCATAGTCACCATTGCGGTTTTGAGAGTCGCTTTAAATAATCGTAGATTCATCATTTTTGTTAACGAAAATTGCCTTTTTATTTAAAAATTAAGTTTCAACCAACTAATTAACCCTGTTCATATCCATTTAAATTTTATTATCTTAACCTCAAATTTATATTATTTGGAATGACGAAAATGTATGGATAGATATTAAATGCCAGATGTGAATACAGAAGTAATTAGTATAACATTAATGCCTAAAATTTAAGTGAAATTTGTTTTTAAAATTACATTTATTATAAATGCATGTAAATGATGAAAATAAATTAATATGATAGTTAGGTTTCAGAATTTTTTAAAATTAACCATCTCTTGACTAGTAGTTTATACATAAAGTTGTCTGTAGCTGATTGTTAATGCAATCTGTTTCAGTTTTAAATTATTGATTTTAATGGTTTTGTTTCCTGCTTTGTATTATGTAGTACATCATAGATTATTTTAGAGGTTTGCCTAAAGTTAGTATTGTAGTAATATTATTTTCTGTTTTGCTAATGGGTATTAAATATTTTTACAATTTTTTGCATACATGCATTTTTCAGATTACTTTACATCATTTAAATTAACAGAAATGATTTGTATTTGAAATTTTAATAGATGTGTAAAAATTTTAGATACAAATTATTTCATCTACATAATTAGAAAACTAATTTTTTATATATATATGACTATTATTATAATTTATTGTTTTAGCAGATTCAGTGGTAATGAAAAACAGTTATCACTTGGGCAAGGTATTTGATTTTTGAATTAATTAATTATGTAATGTTTTAATCAGTTACAGCTACATATGTTTTATTATTGAATGTATACATTAATTTTTAGTAGTGGTAATGGTGTAGTAGTTATTTCATTTTCCATTGATTGGACATAACTCAGGTATTTAGAAACACTTTTTGAAATGGACTTGGTTTTTTAAGGTTATGATAGAATGCTGATAATTCTGTACTAACAACTACCAAAATATACATTTCTTATTAATAATAAGATGATATTAATAATAATTGTAAGAGTATCAAATAAGTAAATAAATTTATCCCTTATCCTTTTTTTTATTGTACTGTTTTTTTTTTCTTTTTTCAAGTTATATTACTTTTAGACTGAGTGTATATATGTATGTATTATATATATATATTTTTTATATGTATGTATATTTATTTAAAATATATATTTTCTTCTTAAAAAGTTAATCAAAGAACTATACTCTGCTTGTTTTTTTTGTACTGTGAAATGAATTATTCTCAGAAAAAACTTTGTGTTAAAAAAGGTTTATGTGTTTAATTATGTGAAGCTGTAAAACCTACTTTTCTGCAATATCTTCTTTTTTTTTTTGTTAACAATAGCTAAACGATATATTATTTTTTTATGGTAGTCATGTTTTATAACCTCTTAAGTCTTTATGCTAGATTCTCAGTTTCTTTTTGTAATGTTATCTATTTTTAGTTGTAGTCTTTGTCTTACTCTTACTCTTACTCTTTAATTTTTGTTCTTCTCCAGACTCCTCTATTGTTAAAACTAATTAAACCTGAATGACTTCACATGTTCAGCATTCTAGTTTATTACCCACAGAACTATTTTTATCTATTAGATTCCACTAAAAATAATTTCTTTCCATTATTTATCTTCACTTTAGAATTTGTCAAATCCAATTTTCAACATTCTGCTTGATATATTTCAAAATTTTCTATTCTGTTCCTTTTACATTTTTCTATTCATGTTCACCTAACATTTAAGAATTTACTACTAGTTATTAGATTTTTATTTAATAGTAGAATTCTTTTTCTATTTGAAAATTCTTTGTATGGCTCAGTCTGTTTTTTTTCTTCCTTACTTTACCCATCTCTTGTTTTAATATTTTTTAAAATATTCATTTTTATACAGCCATTTTCTGTATATATCCCAATGTTTTGATTTGAGCATCAACATTTCAGTAGAATATATCTTACTACAGTTATGTTTACGTATAACATGAATAAAATTAAACTTATATTAATACTAGTGAAATAATTGAATTAATATTCCTGTTTATTGTATTTAATGTTAGCTTGTTTTTTTTTTATGATCAAGAATAAGGACCATTTTGTTTTAGTGACTACATTCCTCCTTACTGTCAAGATTTTGTTTATATATTTTATTTATTATGTATTGTATGAAATAATTAAATTTTTGATAGAAAACCTTTTTTTTGTCTTTAAAAGATTCTGTTTTATTTAAATTTGAAATTTTACCCACATATCCAATATTTTTTATTTTTTTTTCTGTTGATCAGGGTTTTTAAATAAACTATTTTATACATTCAATTCTTGTTAAAACAATCTGTTAAATGATTTTAAGGTAAGTACTTAGTATTTTTTTATTATTTACTGTGATGTTTGATAATGAAAATTACTTAAAAATGCAAAGTTTTGTGATGACTTGAAACCAAATTTAATATAATAAAATGTAGTCCTGCTTGACGCTTAAAACATTTGTACAATTGTTAGCAAATAACATCACTTTCAGCGATGTTATTTGAAAGTTATTTATTTTTTCTTCTATCTAATTTTAAGTTTTAGAAGGATAATGCTCAAAGGATTAATTAGATCTTGGATTCAATGGCAAACTGTTCCTTCTTTTGCAATGCCTACAGTATTTTTGGCAACTGCATCCTGGAAATTGAAGGGAGTGAAGCAAGCTTTAAATTGCTATGGCCAAAGCTTTTATGAGGGTGAATCAGATATAAACAGTAATCTTTTTTAAAATTTATTGCTAAATATATACACAATTCATACCTTCATCATTTCTTTATATAGTCTCCCGGACAATCTACATACTTTTGCCAATGATTTGGAAGCTTGAATATTCCTTGTTGATAAAAAGTTAAAGGACTAATTGTCACCAATTGCACATGGGCTTCTCTACATCTTCATTGTTTTTGAATTTTTCCCCTCCACGTTATTCTTTCAAGACACAAACAAAAAGATAGTTACATAGGACAAATCGGGACTGTAGGGAGGGTGATCAAGGGTTTCCTATGAATTTTTTTCAATTTATCCCTTATAAAAATCATAGTGTGTGGCCTGGTATTGTCATGGAGAAGTATGATATCTCTTATGGGCATACCCATTTTTTGTTTCAGTAGACAGCTTTTGTTGACTGTAGCAGCTGGCAATAGTAAGCCACATTCACAGTTTGTTGATTGCGGGGAAAAACAATGAGTAAAACTCTTCTTGAGTCAACAAATCATTGCAAGAACATTTTCAGCTGCCTTCACTGGGCAGTCCTCAATCCTTCCTTCCTCCTTACTCCTTACTCAGCATTTTTAATTCTAGAGGGTAATGATGGATCCATGTCTCATCACATGTGGTGCTCTCAAAAAATTGTCCCCTTCTTGCCGAAAGTGATTCAAAAGTCTCTCACAGATCTCCAAACTGACCTGTTTTTGATTTTCTGTCAACAACTTCAGAACCCATTGTGCTTTAGTTTTTCTAAAGCCAAGATGATCAGTGATAATGGATTGAGCACTACCATAGCTGATACCCACTTCTGATGCAATTTCTTCAACAGTGAACTCTTTGGTAATAAGCTGTTGAACAGCATGGATTTTTTCAGCTCTGAGACTTGACCTTGGGCATCAATAATGACTTTTCTTTACTTTTTCAACTCCCCTTAAATTGTCTGGCTCACATATACAATGTTTTGGAACAGTGTAGCATCTCCAAACTAGGCTTTTAAACGAGTTTGAATTTCCGCTGGCCTTCATTAGTTAAAAATTATGATTATACGTTATGCAACAGATGACAGAACCTTATGCTCTCACTCATGGCTGTACTGATGACCAAACAGAGTAGAGAAGCTAACCAAGCTGGTTTTCCTCTCTAACACATCGAACATTTCTCACCCCTCACTTTGTCATTCAGCTGAGAATGCCTTACTGCGTAGAATAGCAAAAACAGTTGTTTAAATTTGATTCACCTTCGTAATGTTTCTTATTGATCACAAATATAAACAATGTTGGGTATAGTTCTCTACTATGCTTTTGATTAATGATTGACAGTATTAATTATCAAGATTAGATTGTAGTTATATTATTGTGGTTATGCTATGGAATAGTATTTACAATGAAATTGTAAAATTGAACATTGTTGCCATATGAAAAACTTTAGTATATATATATATATTAAAGCTGTGTTTGTTCAGTTTTAAATTTTGTTTAAAACATATAATTCATTAATAAGCTCATTGTATCATTAACTTAATAAATATAAAATTTAAAAAGAATTTAGCTTGAAAGTAGCTTAGTTTTCTCTTATTCTAAAATATTTGTTAAAAAAAATACTTGTATACATGATTTGAGCATAATCACAAGAATAATCTTAAAATGTAAATATAGTAATATTAGCAAATTAATTTATATCATTTCTACAGCTTCTTATGTTCAACCCAACCTGTACTTTGTAATAATATCCTGATAATAGTCTGTTACTGTGGGCATTGTTTACAAATTTGAAAATTTGTTGTTATTGGCTTTCTCTGTGATGTGGCAGTTGTGCAATTACTCATTGTCCAGAAGTCTGTATCATTATAACTTTTTTCTGCTGCAATGACATAACTATGTTAGACAAGTGTTTATATCATTTTTAATTTTTATATAAAATTAAGTCAACATTTTTATTTTAAACAGCATTTTTCTTTTGATTTCTTATTTGCATCATACTGTTAGTCCACAAAAAAGTTTTTTTTTTACTGTTATCTTTTTTAGAGTGTACATAAAAAGTATTATGCTCTTTTTAATTAATTTTAGTGAACCATTGGCGGTATACATAAAATGAACTAATTTTTATCATGTATAAAATTTATTAGATGCTAGCAAAGTTTATAGCATTTTTATCATTTAATTTTATGTGCTTTTAAGTTCCTGATGGTAAGATAAACAGCATTTTGTTTTGTTTTCTTCTCATTCATAGGAACATGAATTACAATTTTTTTTATATAAAATAAAAAAAAAAACTAACATAAGCTAACATACATAGCACTAACTAACATAGGGACTAACTATTGTTTAGTGCCTATGATGCAATTAGAATTTTTCACTCTTATTATTTTGGTTTTTACTTGAATTTATCACATTATTTATTATTATTTTATTTGTAATACTTGAAACAAATTTTTATACAGTTAATTTTTTGAATTTTTGTAGCCTTATGATGACTTAAATGTATTTAAAAAAAAAAAAGTTTGTGAGATTGATTACAGTGCCCTTTATTTTTTGGTTAAAAAAATATATATGTATTTATATGAACTAGAAAAAATAGATTTAATAAAAGAAATAGATTAAAATGAATTGTAAATAACCTGGGAAAAAATCATTTTTATTCTAATGCTTCCAAGACCAAAACATCATCTATTTTTGTCAGATGGATGTTTGTGCATATGTACAAAGTCTGTTCAGAAAATAACTGAACTTTATTTTTTTAATCTTTATTATTAATTTTACAGATTGGTTTCTGCCCCCTTGAAAGTATTTCCCTTCCCTATTCACATACTTTTCCCCACCAGTTTTCCACTTCGTGAACTAGTTTTGGATAGCTTCATTTGAAATGGCCTTCAAGGTCCGTAACAAATTTGCTTATATATATATATATATATATATAAAATAGTCTCAAAGTGACATCCTTTTATCACTAATTTTAATTTTGTAAATAAGAAAAACTAACAAGGAGCCAGGTCTGGTGAGTTTTGTTAGCCTCATCTTCCATTATGATCTTTTGCATGAATGTTTCTTTATCATTGGCTTGTTCAATAAATTGCTGACAAACATCCACTTGATGTTCTTTCTCCTGTTTGTTCATCAAACAATGAACAAACTTTGTTGCAACTCAGTGCATTTTGACTGAATGATTCATTCAAAATGTAAAGGCATGATCCAGTTGATATGATAACCTCTTTTGCAAGTTCTGTGACAGTCAATTGGTGATTTGTAAGAACCAGATCATTAATTTTCTGAACGTGGGTGTCATCAGTTGAAGTCAAAGGTTTTCCTTGGTCGAGGGTCATCTTTAGTTGACTTAAATCATGAAATCCATTCATAACATATGACCCAGAGCATCAAAAACTTGACCCTGCTGACAGATTTTCTTCAAACTAGGTAACGGGTACTACCTTCAGGGTTAAAGAATATATTAAATTTGTTCAAAAACTGTAAAAAGAGGGGGTTTTTTGGCCGAAATAAAATTTAAAATCCTTATTGGGGTACTTTAGCAAAGAAGTTATCTTACAAAAGCTGACATTTTTTTTTATCAAGATCACAAATTACCAAAAATGTTTATTTAATATTCACCCCTTCCCAAAAAATGACTATATATTTTTCTCTTTTTAGCTATATCTTGCTTCAGAAACTGAGTTAATGGGAGTTTTCTGATTTACACTTCCTTTGTCAAAAGGTCAATTTTGTAACAGAACCATTGTGCTGTGGTAACAAAAGATATTTTTTTAATTTTTGAAAAATTTATTCTAAATTTAAATCCATTTTACAAGTTACCCATTGCATTTAAAATGTAAAAATCTTAATTTTTTGATAGCCCTTGTACAAGTTCCTTAGCGATTCATTCTTGTAAAAAAATTAAGACAACAATTTTCACCTTTCTAGAAAATTACAGCTGTATTTTAAGATGATGGCTGTAAAGTTGTATTTTTTAAACAATTTTAAAATGTTGCTTTTTCAAATTTATTATCACCTCTTAAGGATTATTTTCTTAAAAATTAATTTTATCTGAATGCTTCTTCATTGTGGGAACCCCAAAATGATAAAAGAAATTTTCTGCAATTTCAGATTTTTAATGTTTAAAACATATTTTGTTAAGCAATGAAGTCACTGAAATAACTTGCTTAATAATCCTTTCCTGATGGGGAGCTCCCAAATTTTTAAAAAGTAAAATCTATTTTTTGAAATTGAGATGCCAATATACTAATATTAGAAATTTTGACAATTCTTTTATTCTGTTAAGCCTCTTGGTTTCAAAGATTACAATAAAAAGATTTAAAATATCAAAATGGATTTAAAATCCATTTTTTAGAAGAAAAAAAAATCATTTTTGATAAATGAATTTCATATCTTGATCAGCATAGCTAGGAGAGAGAGTTATGCAATTCGTTGCTAGTTTTTAAAACTATAAAACCTTCAAATATTAGTCAAGCCCCTGTAGATTCATTACTGAAAATTACAGTATCGCTATTAAGAAATCATATTGCTGTCTTCTTTCTTTTTTACTTCAAAATATTAATTTTTTTACTCTTTTGTAAATGTATCGCCATAATTCAAAAAACAATCAATGAAAAGAACACTTGAACCAACAGCAAAAAAGATTTACATACAAAGTAAAAATTTAGAACCTGATTTTATTGAAGTTTGTTAAAAACTATGATTTAATAAAATAAGCAAAAAGTATATTTGAAAAAATCATTGATATACAGTAAACCAAGTGGCGGTGAGTTAAGCAGTTTTTTTAATGAAAAATCATATGACAGTAGCCACTGCCATAAACAGTTTATATTGATCAGTGGGTTGAAAGAGAAAGTATTAAACTCTTACTAATTAAAAAAAATTAGATTTTTAATGAAACCAATACATTGCCAACAATAAATGCAAAAAAATCTAGGATTTACATTTTAAAACAACATGGCAACCAATAAATACAGTACTTTAGTTTTTATCTATCTGTTTATTTTATTATTTATTAGAATTAGTTGTATAAATCAGTAATTGTCATTACTACTGATCTGATTTTGTTATTGTAGATTTGCTGTACAAAAAATATTTTCTTCTTTTCAGTTGCTGAATTTAAAACTAATTAGTTTTGTACCTTCATCAGGATAGTATAGTACAATTTTGTTATAACAGTCATCTGCATTATAGTTTAACTGAACTATTTTGAAGATAAAAGTGATAAATTAACAAAAAAACAATGCCAGTTGAATTAATTTTGTAACAATTTCATTTTTGTATTATTTCTCTTGGAATGGTGATCTATGGTAACTACAATCTTTTAAGCACATTCCTTTATAACCTGACTGAAAATACAGTACTGTAGTAACGATTTGGATTCAAAATACCGTAAAGTAATATACAGCAGTACTTAATTAGAATATATTACTACATTAACAGTACTTAATTAGAATATATTACTACATTAACAAACACATCTGAAGATAAGAGAAAATATTAAATCAACATAAATTTTTAATATCGTTATTTTATGTTTTTGCCTTCTTATTTATAAATAACTGCTACTAGTAATTTCACTGAGATAAATTTGTTAGTGCATTTATTTATTTTTTTTTTTCAATTTATTACTAATAAGTACATATACGTAGTTAAGATGTGTTTCTACATGCCTACAAACAAGTAACAAAAATTTTTATATCCAGTAAGTTATCTTTTTTAGAGGACATCCTTCTATTAACTTTATATTATATCCTCGTTATTTTGAACCGTATTATAGAGCGGTTTGAATGTATTTGTTATTCATGTTTAATTTTTATTAGGTAATTTTTTTCTGGTAGTTTTAATTATAGAGTTACATTAATCTGAATAATTATATATGAGAATGAATATTAAGTACAGACTAGAACCAATTGGTAATTGGTTCAAATACTTATAAAATTAATAATTTTTTA
>JAAAKQ030044384.1:71523-82755 GCA_010016005.3 Zanna intricata
ATGATTATAGTCTAAGGTTCACTCTTCATTGTATGAACTAACTCTTCCAATCTTAAAAAAAAATCTCAAAAGACCAAATTTTCATTATTTTATTTTGTTTCCACATTCTTGAAGCATCATAATGAACCATGCTTCTAACTTGCCTCGCTCACATTTTTCACATTAAATAGAGCATAACAAGAACCAATCTTTATAAAATTTTCACTTGCACAACTTCAGCTACACTACTACTAAATTTCAATGAAATTTATGTAGTTTTAGAGATTTTCAAGCAACAAAAGATTAAAGATTGAAGTTTTAAAGATTTTTAGGCCAAAATTTTATACAGGCCTATAATAAATAAAAAAAAGATTTTGACTTAAACTGAGTAACTTAAAAATGACTTCTTCATTAAAGAAATGACAATCTTCATATGCACAATCTTAGATATTAGATATACTTTAGCATTATCTAAATTTTACTGAAATTGATGTAGTAGTTTTGGAAATTTTTAGGGCAAAAAATTTTATGTGTATATCTACTAATAATATATAAATAGATATATAAGGAAACCACAATTTATAGGAATTGCATGAACTCCTCATAGCTCAAAATGTAAAGAAAATTAATTTTCACCCTCCCCACTCCCACTATGCAACCAAAAATAATACATACTTTTCTTTGAAAAGTCAATAAAAAAGTTCTTTACTGTGCCCAGAGAAGCAGTAAATATTACTACACATGAAAATCAAAACTCTTTAATGGCTGTTTATTCAAACTTGAAAAGTCAAATACAAAAGAAAATCAAAAACATGTCTTGCTTACAATCAAAAAATATTTAATGCTAACAAGTAAATGCTGGTTAAATAATACTGTTAAAAGCAAAATTCATACAAAAATCCAACTTAATGGAAAAGCAGATATTGTTGCTTTTACAAATGAAATATAAACTATAATAGGACAAAATTTACACATGTTGATAAACAGAACAACCTAGGAGTATACAAATTAAACTGATGTGCAATCACTTCAATTCTTCATTGGAGATACTGGATGAATGTAGCTACAAAGAAAATAAGCAATAACCATGACAATAGAATCTCACTTTATAAAGCAGATTTCACAGAAGCAGCATAAAAAAATGTAAAAGAAAAACCAAAAATGTGTACTAAATGAAGAAATACGAGTATAATTTATGAACTGTATTATTTGATAACATTCTGTAGTGATCTCTTAACTACTTCAAACTCAAATAACTTTAACAAGAGTACCATCAGTGGCAAAGAGGTTGCATAACAGTGTTTATTGAAGGACAGTTTGACATAAAATTAAGAATTTTTTGTGGAAGTTTTACTAAAGGTGATAAACATGTAGTTAATTAATTGCATGTCGGTTTTATCCTTTATGATTATTATTCTGCTTCTTCCTGAGATAAAATTATACTGTATATATACATATATACTCTGTAAAAAAAAAAAAAAAAAAAATCGATATTTTTATATATATATATATATATATATATATATATAAAAATATCAATTTTTTTTTTTTTTTAAAGAGAATGAAACTTCTTAATTGTTCTTACTGAACATCCTAGAGGTGGTCGTCGTGACAATTTGCCATCAATATTAGAATTGAAGAATGAGTCTATTCAAAATATTACACCAAAGGATGCATAAAATGCATAAAGAAGCTGCCTCAGATATTAAAGTAAGTGACTCTTTCATAACATTCTTTCCACAATTAATTTAAAATTGAATTCATTATAAGATGTTCTTTAAAAAAAAGAAGTAGTTTTGTTTTAATATATATAAATTATTATTTTATGAAATTATGGTACACAATGAAATACAAATTTTTGAGGTGTATACTATGAAATGTTTAAGTACATATTGAAGTGTGCAAAAAATTCAGGTTTATCCAGTTGCTGTTATGTAATAATGTCAACAATAAAGTAATTGTTTCAGTGAAAGACAATTTTTTAATGTAATTTAAAAAAAACAAAAAAAAAAAACAAATATTATCGCTCAGAGAAGAATCAAAATTAAACTTTCTGTGGAATGTATGTTGAACAGCAACTACAGATTTACATTTAGCAAACTGCAACACACAGAAGACTTTCTGTTCAGGAGTTGCTATTTGTGCTATTGGCACTGTCAAACGGAAGATAAGGAAACAATCTATAACTGTGTTCACAATTAAAATTGTTCTTTTTGTACTTTGGTTCTTGTCTTAAGTCACCACTATCCACCTCATCCCAGAGGTATTATAACAAATTAAAACTGATATTCTTTTTTACACACCTGGTACTTACCTTGGGCACCAATAATTATAATCCAAATTGGTACCTGTTGGTACGTATACGCATGAAAACCTAAATAATTTTTTTTGCCACTGAAGAGTCTGTTTGAAAGTTTTTTGATTAGCATATTCATCACCACCTATCAATTCTAGTCTGAGTAAAATATAATCTGTGTAATTTAATTTACAATTGTAACATTTGTCTCAGACTCTTGAGGTGGAGAATTTCAGATTTATTAATGACATATGTTTGGTATATATTATAACAGAAAATGATCCCTGCTTCTGTATGTTCTCAACTAGATCTCAGTTATCTATTTACTTAGAAATTATCTGTATCTATATTTTTGACAAAGTACTTTGAACCTCTCATTTCAAGTCTGTATGTATGTGGCATTTCAAGAATACATTCCAAATATCTGTGACAATGGTCAGCTAATATTATCAATGGGTAATACCAGTTATTTGTAAGAGTTTTGGAACTAAATTTCTGAAAGAGTCAGTGAAAATTTCAAACATGCTCAAGATTTACTGCTTCACTATAAACTTTCAAACAGTTTTTCAACAAGAAAATTATTGCAGGTATTTGATCATATACCTCACAGTTTATAAATACCTCTGTTATAAATCAGTCATCCTGGTCAAGCAGAGATGGTTTTTTAAACTGATCTTTTGATGAGTCTTGATAGAAAAGTCTTTAAAGTAATCCAACTGTAAAATTTTGCTTTTTAATGTTTTCAGCTGTTTTAATAGGACTTCATGGTTGAATGTACATTCTCTAATTCTATTCATCCACTCTATAAGTCTGCTAATACATTGGTCAATTTCATATCCAGTTTCTTCTAAATGAGTGCTACTATAACACAATCACATATCTTTCTCTATACTTGGTTCTTTGATTCTATTTTCCAGATTCCCTAGAATCATTGCTCACAGGTTTTCTAGATTTTTCCTTGGTCTTTTGAATTGATCTCCAGTTAATGCTGTTTGTTGACAATCATTCACTTCATTTGTTGCTACACTTGATCTCTTTTTGTTTGGGTTCAACTGGATGTGTCATTGCTTTATTCTATTAGTAGACTGTTTTTAGACACATTGTTTTGCAAACAGTTCAATGCTTTGAATAGATAGAAATGGAAAATTTTGCTCTATTAGCTTTCCACTATTCAGTTCAGTTTTCATATTTGAGGTCTGGTTTTCAGCAAACCATAATAATAAAGAACAGTCCAATGTAGATCTGAATACTTTAAGCTGTATAACTTAACTTGGTCAGTTCTTCACAATTTTCCAAGAAGTTAATAAATAAAATCAGGATTTGAAAATTTGCTTTAAATTTCTTGAATATTGTTTTGCTTCATTGTTATTACCATTTTTTATACTCTCTGTTTTCTTCTTTTTCTGTAAAAAAAAAAGGCAAAATCTCTTTCAAAGTTCTTATAAAGTCTCTTAATTCGCTTTGGACAAATCTAGTTTGGTGAATTGATTTTTGGTTCACTAATCCAATGTCTAATTCTCGGCTATGTTTATTAATTAGTTCTTCAAACGCGATCCCCCAATTATAACTTTTCATCAGGTTACTTAATACCAGTACCTGATTTCTCAGCCAATTACATTCTTTTTCTTCCCTGAAATCATTTATTACACTATTCCAGTCTGTGAGCTATGTCCCAAACAGGTATTAAAAAATCTAAATCAATGGTTTGACATAATTCACCAATTTTCTTAGAGACTCCCTGGTCAAAATACTGGCCATCAAATGCCATGCCATTCACTTGTTTGTCAATGTTTATTTTAAACTTATCTAAAGCAAATTTAATTTTTTCTGTAAGAGGAATCGCTTTATGTGAAATGATACAAGGGGAGATATCAATAATAATGCTAGTCTGCACTCCATTGACCAGAGTAATATTACATGTGAATATTACATTTGGTATGTTTGGTGAAACTTGTAATTTTGTCTGATGTGACAGATATCAGGGGTAACTGGTTAGTAATTGGGTTTTCAGCATTCAAAAAATCAGATATTTTTTCATTCATAGTTAAATATATATTTTACCCAAATTCTGTGAAAAATTCTCTTGAACAATTTAAGTTCACTAGCATCTGCTTCATTTAATATATTTAAACTCAATGTTCTTTCAAAATACTTAATCCCCACTCCCCTTGCCTTCTTTTATAGCATTATATGCTGTTCTTGCATCACTTGGTCCAATTTTTTTATGATCTTTCTTCATTTCTACTAACATTCTTTGTTCAGATAACTTTGAAAATTCAAAGCATCATTTTGGGCATCAGAATTTAAATGGTCAGTAAAATGAGTTTTAAAATTCCTAAATTGTGTACTTCACTCTGCATTGTGTGATACATCTGGCTTGTGAATATCCCAAACTTACTGGTTTTTAGGACTGCAACATTTTTGGGAATATGTTTATAGTTTGATATACATAAAAATTTGTCATCATCCTCTGTTAAACATGGCATTAGTTGATATATTTCATTAAGAGATTTACTAACCCATAAGTTTTAATTTAGCTTCAAACTCTTCAGATAATTCTTGTGTCACTTCCATTGTAAGTTTTGGTTTGGATTCTTCCTGCTTAATTACAGGAAGTACAGCATCAAATTTTTCATTTAGACTTGTTAAAAGCTGGTACTATGTCAGATAACTGCTCTTCATAATTGCTTTCACTTTTTTTTAAAAAAAGCCTCATCAGAGGATTTTGGGCAAGAAGGTTTTGATAGTTCTATAGGATGGTTGGCTGGTTGTTCATCAACATTTATATTTTTTATTTTAGATTGTTCATCATCAGATCCACAAGATTTAACATTTTCCTCAGATTGTTCAGAACCTGTTGTTGGTACAGGTTCACGTTCAATAGCACTTTAATGGAAATAATGTCACATTTCTGGAAAAATCCAGAAAAGCTTCCTTTGTCATTTGTTCTGGGTTTTTCACCAGGATGTTTCGATGAGACATGACCTGAAAGTTTACCTTCTTCCTCACCATTAACAAAAGGCACAACTGACTTCTTTACTTTCAAAAATAGACATTATGCGCTTAACGAAATACACTATATTTTATAGTATTATGGTACAGGTTATTACACTGAATTACAGATAAATACTAATGATAATAATTACTCAACTCTAAATGAAGTGAAAATTGAAAATATAGATAGGTACCTAAATAAATATGTAGATAGGTACCTAATTATGATTATTATTGGGTTCAAAAGTGTTACTTAAACTATTACTTTGTTGGTAAATATATTAAAGTTAAATGTTATGTTTAATTAGTTTTAGTTCCGATTACCTACCATAGTCCCTACTGAAAATATTACGAAACACAATATACTATATAAACTTAAACATCATAGTAGTAATAGTAACACCCGCAACAGAAAAAAAAAAACAAGAATAAGTTGCCTAGTCCACTTACTACTTGTAAACTGACAGGATCAAAGCGAGAGGTATGAGATGACAGTCGTGACAGGTGACCTGGTCACCATATAACCCCACCCCTCCACCCACATTAATGCTATGAAAATGGAAACAAATGAGTCATCACATCGTTCACATTTTATATTAATAAAGACCAGTTATGAATTTTGGTAAGTGGTTTAAGTTAAGAAATGAAAAAACATTAGTAATACCTATGTATTAGGTGCTTTTGTATAATATGGTTTAATGTGATTTAGTTGTTACGGCTTGAATAATATCATTTGTATGAAGCTAACAAAATTTGCAAACTGGTACCATAATTTATTAATACCTAAAGAAAGTATCAGAACACCAGCTGTTTGGCTGGCCTTTTTTAGCCAATCAAGAATCAGGAAACTGCCATTCATCAACTGACATAAAAATATCGTATTGGCGGCTCGGCCGTACAATATTTTGCACGGTGAAGATTAAATAGTTCTAAGCTAAATGTCCCTTAGTAGGCAACTTTTTAATTTTTCCCCCAAATAATTATTTTTTCCTTATAGAAAAAAATTGTTGATTTTTTTACCTGGTCAAAATTTTTCCAGCCAAGGCTCAATTTCCCCTGAACCTCGTTCAGACATATTCTGCACCTCTGCTAAGAAGAATGACTGAGGGTGCAACATTCAGAAAGGCTACATGTTTCCTGTTATTATTTCAAAATTAACATTTGTAATATATGCAGTAAATGTGTGACAAAATTAATGTTTATAAGTAAATGTAGAAAGAACACTCATCATATGGCAATTAGGTGGGTGAGGTTAACAATTGATGGACTTTCCAATAAAGCCCACCGGGCTGGTCTAGTGGTTAACACGACATCGCAAATCAGCTGATTTCAAAGTCGCGAGTTCCTAAGGTTAAAATCCTGGTAAAGGTAGTTACTTTTATATGGATTTTAATGCTAGATCGTGGATACCGGTGTTTTTTTATGGTTAGGTTTCAATTAACCACACTTCTCAGGAGTGGTAGACCTGAGATTGCACAAGACTACACTTCATTCACATTCACACATACCATCCTCATTCATCCTCTTAAGTAATACCTTACGATAGTTCCGGAGGCTAAACAGAAAAAAAGAGAGGACTTCCTAATAGATGTACCAATTTCCATTTCTAATCAGAAAATATGAAAAATTATTATACATGTATCGTTTCCACCTAATAACCAGGAATCTTATAAAAAATCAGAAAATACATGGCCATAACTGCATCATACCTATACAAATGAATGAAACTCCAAAAAATCAGTTTTATTTAATAATTTTTAAAAAACCTTTTATATGGGTTACACATTAATAATAAGTGAACATTTTTTGTTTTAGTATTAGTTGTTGTATGAGTATTTTGTTTAAGTATGAGTTGTATGGAGAATTGCTAACCTATCTTGCCTCAAGGTTTGAAAAATTCTTCTGTAGGTATTTGTTTCAGGTATGGATACTGAAAATAAATCATATAATTATATTACATTGATGCTTGCTGAAAATGTTTCATAATAAGACTTATTACTAGCTTATTAGTTATACTTTCTCTGATTTCTAAGTTTGGAGTCAAATAAAAAAATTTACCTTACCTTTTTCAATTATGATAAGATCACTAAATCTTTTATTACAATTAAAAAAAAAAAACAAACCATATTTAACATAGATTTTGCCTGTTACAGCTACTATAACATACCGGGTTCATTCAGTAAGTTCTTGGCCTGATACAGAGATGACATAAGAATGAACAAATAAATATCATATTTGTAAAGTATGATCCTTTAGCTGATGTGCAGTGAAGTTTCAGACTTTTGTGTTTGTTTGTTTATGGTGATCAAGTAAAGCAAACAAGTTTTGACATTTTCTGAAAAAAAATGGATAAAATTGAAGTTCAAGCTGTTATAAAGTACTTAGCTTATTTAATCCTGATGGATATGCAAAAAGAGTTATGAGTCCACTTTTAAAGGATTCTTCCCCTAATTTTCGACGGTAAGAATGTGGGCTGCTAAATTTAAACATGGTCATATATTCATTCAAGAGGGTGAATAGTCAGGATACCAAAAAACCACTATGACTGATAATATTGTCACAAAAAATTTGTAATGCCATATTAAATAATTCCCAACGGAAAGGAAGCGTGTTTGTTGACATTGCAGACATCTTAATATACCATGTCCACTATTTTTACACTATGGTATGAAAAATAATTCTGTACCCTCAACGGGTACAGAATTCTTTAACATCTGTTCAGAAAAGTATTCAACTGAATATTTCTCAAGGATGTTTAGAATTATTTAAATGCGAATCTGCTGAGTTTTTTTTGAAGTTAGTAGCAGTAGATGAAATATGGATTCACCCATACCAGAGACCAAGCAGCAATCTAAACAGCAGGTGGGAGCAGGTGAAAGTGTGTCTATGAAAGTAAAAATGATTCCATCTTTAAGCTAAATTATTGCTATGGTTTATTAGGATTCTCATGGTGTGATGCTCACAGACTGCCTGAAAAAAAGCAGGAGTATTATTCATGGCTGGACCGATTGAAGGGTGCTATTCAGACTACATTTCCTCATCTGACCAAAAAGAAAATGCTCTTTCATCACAATAATGTGTCTGCATACACGTCTTGGGTTTTTGCTTCAAAACCCATGACTAGTGCTTTCAAATGCAAATTGGATTTGACTCCCAGCAACTACTTCCTCTTTCCAAACTTGAGGAAATGTTTCATTGTTTGAAGATTTGCTTCAAACGATCCAGTCAAAGCTGAAACAACCCTTATTTTGCAAGTTAGACAAATCTCATTATATTGAGAGTATTAAAATGTTGATTGTTGATCTAAATATACTGAATTGGAAAGTGATTGACTATGTTGAAAAATAAATTAAACAAATTTCTGTAAAATCTTGTGTTTTCTTTGTCAAGCAAGACAAGTCTTTTCTTTGTGTTTTTGTAAAGTTCTCAAAATTTTTGAACAGCTCTTCTATTACCACCCATTATGATAATGTTTTCACCAATTACTGCTACTTAGTCTATTAATAATGAAAAACATTATGAATCCCTTAACACTTGACAAATTAATTCTCTGAAATAAGCAAGTTGTACATTACGAACTTTATTAGTTTAAGATTTTAACATTTTTTTTGTTTGTTATAGAGCATTTCTGAAGAAGTAGTAACAGCATAGCTTAAAGAAGAAAAATCACCATCATTGTTTATGTTGCTTGATTATTGGTACTTTATGTAATAATGAATTGCAAGACCTTATGAAATCTATAGTCAATACTATCTTCAAGAGCAAGAATAAGCTTGAGTAAGCATAATTCTATACTGTTGTTATAGTTTTTCTTCATTACATTTTATTATCAATTAAAAGCATACATATTATGATTTTAGAAATAGCTCATTTCTTAAACAATAACTTACACCAATAACGTTATTGGTCAGGATAAAGAACAGAAAATTACTTTATATTTAGCAACATTGATTTTCTAGATGAAATTGAGATTACATTTTTGTACCAATATATCTTAATATGGTAAATTCAAAGTGAACTGTTTAAATATAGTGAAACTGCAAAGCAGATTCAACAACAATTGACAACTCTATGATAACTGGGACAGGGTAAAAGTTCTAATAAATTCTTTATCAGTAAGAAAGTGGAGGCATTTCAGAGTGTGTTATGAAGAGATGTGGGTCACTGTAAACTCTTTATTCTTGAGAATATTGAAATTGTTAGGTAATAGTCATATTATAAAATCTGTCTTGAAAATATTAAAAAATATATTTTTCTTTTCTTTCACTATGTGAAGTCTAACTTATCCTATTTCACAAAAGTTACAAATTAGTTACTTCACAAGTTACAAATTTTGTATAAATTATAGACTATAGGGGTTCAATAAACACTTTGGTTAAAGAAAAAAGTAGAATTTTATAGATTGGCAGTAAAAAAGTACACATTACTGCATAATTGGGTGTTGTCAAACAAAGTATGGCCACATCCATTTCTGTGAAAAGCACATCTGGATGACTTAAATAATATTTTTTCCAGTAATAGTAGCAACTACTAAATTTATGTTCAGTATCTCTCCTCAATTGAAGAAAATAAAGTAACTCTTTAAAAATCATAAAAAGTGTGTTAGAGAAAGAAAATTTACTGAAAAGTAAAAAAAATAAAATATTAAATAGAACTGGAGAAGAAAATTATAACATTATTCATACTGTAATTGAAAAAAAATCTTTGCTTTCTTCCCTCAAAATTTTCTAAAACTTCCCAGAACCCTACACAACATTAATTTAAATAATAGATAGCATTGCACTTAATAAATTAATTATAAATTCACATTCCATTTATAATGAAAGAAATAATATGTTTTATAATTAATTTATAAAACAAAACTTTAAGTAAAAGTTTTTTGTGCTAATATTAGAATTATGCTAATTACTTGAATTCTCTGTGACTATTTTCTTATTTAACTGTCTGGTTCATCATTGTACACCTCCTGTAGTTTAATTTTAATTTAACTTTGGTGATCACAAAATTTTTACTTCAGTTTTTTCTAGAAATAATTACAAACTTGTTTTTTTTTAATGTTCTGTTTGTTTTGCAGTTGTAGAAAATGACTGTAACTTGTAAAATTACATAACTAGATTTTACAGATATTTACTTGTACTTTTCTGAAACACTGTTTTACTTGACTTGTTGAAAAATTACCAGTAATTTGTAGCTTGTTCTTTTGTGGAATAAGCCCCTGGAGGTAATTCAGGACAAATTAGGGAATGCATTTTAAGTGAAGTGTAGTGGTCTAAATAAAGTGAAATAGGACTGTAAATTGGCCATTTTAATATTAATTACAAGTTTTTTAGTTTTTGTAATCAGCATGCGAATATATTTTTTAAACTGAATTTTATAAGAAGTTTTAAAAATCATGAAATCTGTATAGCACTTAATGGTGTGGAGTGGAGAGTTAGAATATGTTATATTTCTCAAATAAACATGTGCTTACATCCACCATAAGTCTAAAAAATATTACTACATTGGTGTAGCCTAGTGTAATGAAAATATCCAGAGAACTGATGTGTTAAATGTGTGATATATATATAACCTTAGACAAATTGAAGGTAAAAAGTAATAAAAAGGATCCTTGAATGATAAACTCAAATAAACACAAGATCATTAGAACACCCTAGAAATACGCAAACAGTAAATTAAAACGTGAAGAATGAGTACAAGAGATGAATGGAAACTGATTAGAAGAGATAATGCTTCCATTGATTTGTCAATATTACATGATTTTGTGTTGCAGGTGTTCAGGGCATGATAATAGTGCACATATTTTAAATCCAGAAGATGTTTCAAACAAAATATTGATGGAGTACCATTATTATTTGGTTGCAGCAGTATTGCTAAAAAGCACTTTGGAGAAGGAGTAAGACCAGAAATGATTGGTGTATCTGATCAGTTTCTAGTTGCTGGATGGTAATTATTTTTTTAATTTT
>JAAAKQ030044397.1:0-16560 GCA_010016005.3 Zanna intricata
ATTGCTAGCCAAGGACAGTACTTTGAAGGAGATTAATTCATATTTAAGGTAACTTTTTTACTTTGTTTTTTATAACAAAATTCATTGTATTTTTTGATCTCGTACATCTTCTCCAAACAAGCTAAAAAAGTTCAAATAGACACTGAGCAAGAGGAAAACAATGGGTACAGTTTTTTTTAGGACCATAAAGGTGTCTTTTTTGTGGACTTTATGCAGCAGAGTAAAAAAGTAACAAAGGAAATTTATTGTGAATCTTCAGTCACCTCTGCAGAGTTATCCAGAACAAACAAGTAGGCGTGCCACCTCACTGATGGCAAACTTCTTTGAAGATGGCATTGGAAAGCTGATATTACAATATGACAAATGCCTCAATTATTTTGGCGATTATGTAAAAAAATCAGTTAGATACTACTCAACTTGTAGTAATAAAGTTATTTTGTTATGTCAATGTGTCTTTTTTTTTATATAGCCCATCAGAGGTTGAAAAAAAAAACAGCTCTCGTATATCCATTTTATTTAATTTTATTTTTCTATTCAAGTTTTTCAACTTATCTGATGGCAATGTTTCCACATTCTACATATATATATATATATATTCTTACTGCTTTGTCTTTTTTAGGATTTTCCTTCTTCTGCTTCCTTCAAATGGGAGATCCAAATGGGAAATCATTTTTACTCCGGAATATTTAACAAAAAAAAAAACCCCATATTGCCTGACTAGAAAACATAGTGATATTCTGTTGCCTTCTGTATCCTAATGCTGATGACTTCCTAGAGAAGTTTCTTTTGCCTTTGGGGGGTGATTTCTCATCCAAGGGACAATAAAGTATACCAAACCCTAGTGCTCATCCATCCTCCCAAAAGGCTGTTTAGCACTGCTACAGGCAGAGTTTTTTATCCCAGGAGCTGTTCAGTCCCTTTACTCATTAGCTGCTTCTATATAATAACTGACTTTAATATATACAGTTGTTGCCCCCTTTTTATCAAGGGGAGGTGAATTTCAGGATTTTTCCTTCATGAAATCTAAGACCTAAGTGGCATTTTTTAAATTTTCTAGTACTTTTAGATAGGAAGTTTCAGAAAAAGATAGTTTAATTCATTTTTAACTTATTTTTAAGATAAAAAATTTAACAAAATGGAAGATAAAATTCTAAACAAAGAAAAAAGATAATTTAAAATATTAGATTTTGTCTAGATTTGCAGATAATTTTTATTTTTAGACACAGTGCAATAAATTTTCATATAAATAACTATTAATTTTACAAATATATAATTTTCCAAGAAATTATAATTACTGGTGCTAGGGTAATAGTTTAGTACCCTTGAAATGGTATGGATACTAGTAGTACTGCAATTAAAATTGCACTCAACATCTAATCACAATAACAATTTTTGCAAAGGACAATAAAAAGTAAAGTGAATTCTGTTTTATGAAAATTGGCAAAAAGACATTTTTTTTAGAATGATTGACAAACGGTGTACAGCTATCAGGCAGTCAAATTCTGCGGTCACATCTACACCTACATTACTTGTATGTGTCGTAAGTTTATTTACAATTACTTACAACCAATTATAGGTTGATTTTCATTCAGTAATAAGATGTAAACACTGTTTTGATACATATGGTTATGTTGAAAGACAATCCAAAATAATAATAGAAAATCATTTTTAAAATTAATAACATGAAATTAGTTTACAATATGTATGAATAATTGATTAATGTTTGTACTATAATAATAAAATACCTGCATATGAAGTACTTTAAATGTTAAAGGATAGATCTAACACGTAACTTTTTTATTATTGTTTTGGATTGTCTTTCAGAACAGACTATATGTATACTAAACCATATACAGTATATGGGTTTAATACGGTATTTTATATAGGCTAAGTTTAAATTCATAAATAGGACATGCCACATTTGAAAACAATAATTGCAATTTTAAGAGCGCATCTTAAAAACAGCAGCTGTAATTTTTTTAACAGATGGTAGGTACATTTAAAAATTTTAGGGGTGCTAGAAAACTTTTGATTCTCAATATAGATAGTGGGAAAAACTTTGAGAATCAATTGTCTAAACAGTGAAAATCATAGAACCTAATTAGATAGACTTCACACATGTGATTGTGAATTACTTTTCCACATAATTTTGCAATTTGAAAATGTGTACCAAAAAAAATAAATAATTAATAAGGTGAAATTGTTTTGTATAATAAATTTAAAAACTAACAAGACAAAATTTATATATATATATACATATATATATATAATGAAACAAAAGCCACAGTAAGACATTTTCACGCAGAAAATGGTTTAAATAATAACATTTAAATTCTTATACTAAAAAGCAATTTTCTATTTTTATATTATAACACATACTATGAATTAGTTTATATTAAAAGGTTAAATTTATTAACAGCTAGCTAGTAATTATAGCAGCAGCAATTTGGGTACAATTAATTTTAAAGAATTTTGTTTCATTACAAAATTATTGGTCTAAGATTAGAACCAATTAAATTAATAATGAAGGGATTCTTCTTTCTAGAGTACTTCACCTAACCTACTGGACTGGTCTATTGGTTAACTTGTAATTACAAATCAGCTGATTTTTAAGTCAAAAGTTCTAAGGTTTATATCCTAGCGAAGACAGTTAATTTTATTTGGGTTTGAATACTAGATCAAGGGTCCGATGTTCTTTGGTAGTTGGGTTTAATTAACCATACATCTCAGGAATGATCAACCTGAGACTGTACAAGACTATACTTCATTTACATTCATACATATCATCCTCTGAAGTAATAATTACGGTGGTTCCAGAGGCTAAACAGAAAGAGAAAGAGAGGGTATTTTGCCTAATCAGGCTAGCTCAAAAAGCTGTAAAGATTGCATTGTCAACTAAATAAACTTAAAATTAAGGGGCAGTGAGTCATTAAACTGCAGCCCACAGGTCCATGTTAAAAAGGCTTTATAACTTTCTACATAAGCGGCAGAACTCACAGTGGATTAAGCAATCCAGTTACCTTTCGGCAATGCTACTTATCCTAGAAAGGGAATTTAGATTTATATAGGAAAATGAGTTTTGAATGGCCACAATCAGTCATCCAAATGGCAAAATATGATGTCCAGGAAGGACCTTAAGGCAATGAGTGATCGTTTTCACTAGGGTTGGAGAATAAATCCCCCGCATCTGCAGATGTTGTGCAATAAAGTCCTCAGGTGCTGAAACAGAATAACGTCGCACCTTTTGCCTTTGCTGGTTGGAAACTCTGAATGTTTCGGGGAGGATAGATGGTATTTTACAATTTTCTCCTTCACAGCTGCATGGAGCAACCACTCCTTCTCAAACCACATGGTCACATCGACCACAAAGAGATTGGAACTGTTTTTCACAACAATATTCGACTACATGTGATCTCCGCCCCTGGTGATATCAGGGCCAGTGGGGATGCAAAATGTTTGTTCTACAGCTAGCACAATCCCCTTCAAGGAAGTCAATCCATCGACAAGAAGCTGTTTTATTTTATTGTGCCACATAATATATTTCGCTTAGTTATTCATGCAACAGCTCAAAGCATGGCCCAGGAACTCAACAATCACTGCAATTTCTGCATTTTATATTAATTATGGGCTCAGTCTGTCCACATAAGACCCTGGTTCTGAGTGTCTCTCTTCAATAAAATTAACCATTCCCCATCCAATTTTTCTTACAGTAGGCGATGCCTTTGCTCATTACTGGCAGGTGCTCCCATTGATCAACCTTCTTCATTTTAAATTTAAGCTTCAGCTGGTCAAAATCACTGGCTGAAGGGGGCTGAAGAAAGATGGTTAGAAAGTTTGTTCCTATTTTCAGCTCCAGAAATAAGAAGGTAATACTGAACCATGGAGGAATTAAGTTTAGCAAAACCAGACATAGTTCTCCAACCTGCTATCTTGACTAGGTTCCTAAACTTCAGGATGCCAAGACTCCCATCTGCCTTTCTTGAATATAAATTAAGAGACTGCTTATTTGTTTATGATATACAAATGAATAAGCTAACATATAAATGGAATTAGTAGTAATAACATGTTAGTAGACTAATAACATAAAATTAAATTGTTACTACAGGTACACTAGTGAGATCCTGACCCAATAGGGAAAGACACCCTCCATGTAATGGTTTTGGTCGCCATGCCACCCTTCCATGCATGGACCTCCCCTCTGAGGGGTGGTCCATGCTCGCTAGCCCTTATGGCTTTACCAGAAATCATCTTCAGTACCTCAGAAAAAGTTATTACAAAACTTACTTAACAGAACTCTAAAAGAAAAAAAAAAACTAAACTTATATTCATTCACCAGATTAGGATGTGTTAATTAGAATCCAACAATTCTTTTAAACATTTTAGAATCTGTAAGTTACACATACTAATGACTGCAAATTGATTATTGATCTAAAGCACACATTATTATAGAGTGAGTAAGAGTAAAATTTGATGTGTTCCTTTAATGAAAAAACAGCACAGTTAACAAATGAACATACCGATCTCTAATGGGATTGACATTTAACATGCCTGTAAACCTTGACTGCAACAATATAATCTCCAGTACTTCCCTGATACTATCTACATGACACAATATAAAGAATGTTTTGTAGCAATTAATTATTGAGTATCAGCTGTTGCAGACAATCTAACATGAATTCCATACAGCATAGTGGCCAGGGAACAGAATGTATAATGTAAAAATAAAAATGTAGAGAAGTGCTTTTGACACAGGCCTAAGCACCAAATATTATTATGATTAAGGATTAAATTTCAAATTATTAATACTAAAAATTATAAAACATAATGTACACTAATATACAAATGCATGCTGTAGCTTGGTAGTTATAGCTAAATAATAAAATAAAATAATAATTAAGACTATCCTCCATTTATTTAATTAAACATACCATATTAAAACACACCAAATTAAAAGTTATTAAAGAGCAGTACTTAAAATAAAAATATTAAAGTTGTAAATTACAAAATAAGATGTTGGTCTTTCAGTTACATCCATTGCAGAAACATAATTACATACTACAACACATCATGTAGTTTGTATTAATTAAAAGGGAAAGCAATTTACTTCTAATGTAGTCAGTGATAAAACATGTCAACAAAATATTTAATTCAAAAATCACTTTATACTAAATAGTAGCATTAAAAAATATAATTAACACATTTTACATACCTCCTTAATCACAAAAATCAAATATATATATATATATATATATATATATATTTTAATAGATTCAGATGACAACAAATGGTATCACAATATATTCAATCACTTTTCACAAAACTTAACAGAAAATATTAAACTTATTTTTAAGTAAAGGAGTCTGCCAATCACAAATTTAGCAACTGTAAGAATTTTCACAGATGTTTGTCAAGTTAACAATTAAAGTTTTTTTTTTCTTAACTGACATAGATGTCAGTTAATGTTCTCTAACTCTTAACATTACAAGTGTTAAATAAGCTGACTAACAGAAAACTTAAATAATTATTAATGTTGAAATATCACACAAAAAGATTAGAACTGACTGTAAAACAGACTGTTTCTATTTACCTAACAAGAGAAAATAGCTAATCAGAAACTGTACATTCATGAGACCATTGATTTTCTATAGATAACCAATTTTCCACATCCACTAAAGTCTTAAAAATAGAAGAAGGCACATTTTCCTGTGATTCTACAAATCTGCGGAGTACATCCAAGGCAGCACTAGCTTCTTGAGGAGTTGGCAATGGTGGTGCATCATCTAATTCCTTCTTCAATTCTGGACTACTTTTATCATCATTTTTTCTTTCAATTGACTGTATAGCTTCTGAATCTGTTTGGTATTCTCCGATTACTACATAATCATCAACTAAAGCATATTCCTGAAAAGTGATGTCATCAGAAATATTTAAAATTTTTTTGATCATATTCCAGTCACTGATATCTCTTTCATTAGTCAATTCTAGAAGTAAACCCTTAGCAGTTGTTTCACGACCTGCACTATGTTTCTTAAACCCAGCATCGTTGAAACACCGGCATATTGTTTCAGTATTGACATCCATCCAAGCTTTATGAATTTCTCTAATGCTTTCAAGTAAATTAATTTCTAAATTTACTTTACAACTAATCATGCTTAAAAGTTTTCTTATGATTCTCATTCTATAAAGTATTTTAAAATTCTGAATGATTCCTCGACCCATAGGCTGAAGCACTGAAGCCATATCAGGAGGAAAAAATATAACTTTTATAGCTTTCAGATTTTGTGATACGACATTTGAGTGGGCAGGAGACTTGTCAATAAATAAAACAATTTTCCTGTTTTTAGAATTAAACTGCGTGTCGAGCTGAGCTAGCCAATTTTCAAAGATTTCACTATTAATCCAAGCATTTCCATTACTTTCATACTGAACAGGAAGGGATTTGACATTAGAAAAACATTTAGGTTTTTTATGCTTCCCTACTACTAGTGGCAGCAATTTTTCTGTTCCACACATGTTAACACCTAACAAAACAGTAACTCTGTCATCACTGTATTTGCCCCCATGACATGATTCCCCTTTAAATGTTAAAGTTTGTTCTGGAAGGCATTTAAAAAACAAACTAGTTTCATGTGCATTAAAAATGTCACATTCATTATATTCCATAAAAATATGGTTAACGTTATTTTTAATCCATGCCTCATTCTCCTCCAAGAGACTCAAACTAGCAGAACCGCCATGAACTGATTTGTAAACTATACTATGCCTTTGTCTAAATTTATCAAGCCATCCTACACTAGATTTAAAATCCTTGCAACCTAACTGTTTGGCAAAATACTCGGCTACTTCCCGTAAAATAGGCCCAGAAACGGGAAATTTAAGATCTCTAGTTTTTTTCAACCATTCAAGAACAGTTTTTTCTAAAAGCGGGTACTTGATGGGTTTAAGTCTTTTAGCTTCTGAATTACGCGAAACTTGGCAATTTTTTAAAATTGTATCACGATTTTTATAAATTGTTGACAGTGTGTTTGCTGGAATTCCAAACTCAAGGGCAATTTCTTTTTTTTTCTTTAAACCTTTATCAACCTCCTTTATCAGCCTCACTTTTTCATGCAAGGGAAGAGTTTTCAATTTTCTTTTTTCTGTTGTCATTTTCCAATAAACCACAAAATAAATTATAATAATACACAAATGTATTCACACAGTTTAGAAAAACATCATTAACGGTACTTGATTCCCGCTAACAATTTACTATGTTAATCGTAAATAATAAGGTCGTTATAAATGATTAACGAAATAACAAAAAAAATAAATTAATTAAAAACTTTAGGCTAACAGGTTTTCGTAAACACACGCTATTTTCAATTCTTAAAAAAAAATTAATTCCCAACAACATTTGGTTTGTTTCGAACTATAATTTTGAACAGGGAAACATTGAAGTAATTTAAATGTCAGCAAGCAACAAAAACTTTAATCGATTTGCAGTACATAAAACTCTTAACAAATAATACTTCAAGAATTAGACATCGCAAAATACATAATCTCATAGTGCGACTATAACGAGGCAATCATCATAAAGAAAACTTCGACTTCCAGAAAAGATAACTACAAAATTCGACTTAAAAAAGTTTGGTATTGTACGAATTAACCTTACGCAGACAGCCATTTCACAACACTTACAGTGTGACCAATATAAAAATCGAAATTATTGTACTAGTTAACCATGGTTAAAATAGCTTACGCTGAAAAATGAAACGTATTTATAAGTATAAAATATAACGTATTTATAAACCTATTTATAAGTAATTTTATTTTTTCCTTTTTCCAACAACTACTTTCCGAAAAAATGTGTATAACTATACACTGTTAATAACGTATATAACTGTCACAAATTTTTTATTAATTATTTTTAAATGTAAAAGTTAATACATTTAATGTATTATTAAATGATTGTGATCTACATTAACAATCGCTAATTTTTTGTGGAATAAAAATTAATTTTGAAAAAAAAATTTTTCTGATAATTTAAAAAATAGAAAACAATAACATTAACCGGTAAATTACGTTTTAGGGTTCGCTGATCACATATGTTAACGCTGTTAATAAAATTGCAGAATTCAAGTTTTTATATTCAGTTTGGCAGCTATTATTTAAAAAAATGAAGAAATTTTATAATTTAAGAAAAGGAAGTATATTTCTTTTTTTTCCTAAGCGGGTTTCTTTTAAGCATCGTGTATAATCGGGTGTAGGATCGCTGTGTACGACCCATAGTTCTGTAAAATTTAAAGTTTACATTTTATTTTCTGATTTAAAAAAAAATGAAATCAATACATTTTAAAATATGCAGTATATGTGTGTGTTCCTTAACAGTTAGTAGATAATATTATAACAAGGATTCATTAAATTTTGGATAAATACAGTAGAGACTTCTATAGTACTAACAAATAGTTTACAATATAATTTTTTAATGGTGAAAACTCAAATACAAATTCACCTAAAATCTTCTTTTTTTTATTTCTACATAAGGCATACTGTTCAAAATATAAATATGAAGAACTTTTTCTGTCATATTTTTGTTTAAATTTAGCACATTTTATCAAGGTACACAATTTTTAAAACTAAAATTAATTTGAATGAAAAAACTTTACAAAAAAATACTATTTTATAACATGAAAATCAGTTTCCCCTTCTAACTTTTACAAAAATGGTAAGCCTACATATATTTTATAGACACTACAAATACTACAACCTGTGCACCTAGTATAATATAAGGCATAAGCTTTAGATCACCTTTTCACATTTATTTAACTGCTTAATCTCAACGATAGAGATTGTGTAAACTGATGTCATTTAATTACATAACACTTCAGCACTTTTTTTCTACACTCCAAATATGGAAATTGCATATAAAAACAAAATCTAGTACATTTCACTCTGTATCTTGTAACATAAAAAAAGTTATATTGACTTCTTTCCATAAAAGAATATCTTCCCAAAAGAGTAATTTTTTTCAATTCTACTATCTAAATTTCAGCATCTTTTATTTACAGTTTCTTTATCAGAAGCAATCAAACATGGTGGTCTGCATTATTAACCAAACATTCTAATTAACCCAATATAATAAAAAATTAACTTAAAAAATAAAACATTATAAATAATATACATTAATTTTTCAGTAGACTCATGAAAACTCCTACATTTTACTAAAATTTTATTTTCAAAAACAGCTTTTAAGGTAGTATTTTTTACACTTAGGAGTGGATTCTTACAAAATAAAAACATTAATTACAATCATGAAAAAAGGGATTTAGTAATATCTAATATTTAAAATCGTTTAAAAAATCAAGACAACTTTAAAACCAATTAAGTTAGGAAAATACTAACAGAAAAGTTATTTTCCTATAAGGCAACACAGCCTTCTTCAAGGCCTTTTAAATTAATCAATGGAAACTACAATGTTAAACTTAATACCACCTTAACACCAAGAAAAGTTAAACTGTTATATTCATAATGTTTTTTTATTTTTGAAAACATGTCACTGATTTTTTTCTATAATTTTATTATATTTTTTCTTTTTTTCCTCAACAAGATTTTAAATTTCAAAACATAAAAAAATTCCCTTTTTTCTAACTTAAATTCATACATGTTTCAATCAATTTCCATTAAAAATTTGATAATATGTATTTAACAACAATCTCCATGAAAAAGTAAAGCGAAAATAACAAACTTTTTAACTGGAAAAATTAGTAAAATAAGGTTGCTTCTACCTCTGAATTATTATTATTAAGTAGAACATCCTTGTATGTATGAACTTTGTAATAACATACCATTCAGAAACTTTCAATATTTGCTTTTTTTATTGCAATAAAACAGAAATATTTAGTTTTAATTTCCCTAAACTAAATTCTAAGTTTATATCACCCTACATAACTTGTAACAATCAGCTTTGAATATAAATCCAAAAATTTATTCAGTAAGTTATAGTGACAAATGGAACTCGTAGAACTCAATAAATCATCATCCTGGATTACAGCTTTTCCTTTTTAATGAATTAATTATATTAATAAACAACTAACACTGATGATAATATTATTAATGTATACAAAATACAGTTGATTAATAATAAGATAACCTGTTTCAACACACTATGCAGAGAGAGTAAACACAAGTATTAGCACTCAAATATTATGTATAGATGTGATATGAACTGGACTAGGTATGGACTGGAATAAGGTAATTTAAAATGTTTTGGTGTTCTCATTTATAGGTACTGTACACTCTTATGATATAAAAAATATGTACTTACTATTAGTTCTGTTCCTTGTAAATACAAAGATTGCAAAATCCTTGTATTGTACTGGTTCATCAGCATGAAATAGTTACACAGTACATAAATACTTAATGAATAAAAACAAAAGACCATGTTCATAATACGATTTGGTCCTTATAAGAAATGTATAATGTTCTCTTTATATATATATATATATAAACGATGCATAATAACATCTGATGAAACATAATTTCAATATAAATAAAAGTAGAAAATTGAAGAAGTAAATGAGAATAAGTTGGCTGAAAGATTCAAAATCTATGCGGATTAAATATTTTGCTGTTATTATTTACTAAATCTGACCTCATTGAATCAGATAACAAAAACAGAAATCTTTCACCAAAATAGAAATAGAACCCCATTCAAAATCTTTTTTTAAATATCCTTAATGCACATTAGGTGTTGTACATCTTGAATTTTTTTATCAGAGGTGTTTCACTAAAATCTTTCTGAATATAAAAAACATAATAAAGAATATTTCAACTAACAGCAGAGCACAAACACTATAAAAAATTAAAACCTTTCTAAAGTAATTGAAAATCTCATGGTTTTTATAAAATTCATACTGCTTGAAAAAATATGTTTAGATTAAAAAACTTTCTTATGATGAGAGAGATAAAACACCCTGAAAAAATATTATGAATAACTGCTCATTATTTAAATTAGATTATGTTAAACAAAGACTGCTGATTCCATTAAAATTGCTGGAGCCATTTTCAATTATAATAACTATAATAAATTTTTAATTTATAATTTTCAATTATAAATTTTAATTATAATAAACTTATTTAGCTTAATTAAGTATGTTGTCTGTTAAAATTTGAAACCCTGAAGCAACTTTTTCCTCTAATCTTCAGTTTCCAGCATTAAGCATTTACAGAAAACCATGCCAAATATTTTTAAATAATAAAGGATAATGAAAAACTCCCAACCAATAAAAAATTAACTATCCTAGTACTCTAGATTACTTTCCAGAATATCTTTCTATCACAATAAATTAAAATAAATGTAACATTTAAAAACAATACCAGATATCAGTAAATATTACTTTATCTATTTCAGTACCACTACAACTCTAATCGAGTCAATTATATGTTTCAAGTGATATTACATCAGTTATTATTAAAATCAGGTTAAAGGAACTAGAATAATTCATTTGTACTGATTGTATGACTAAATTTTCTTATTTTATGTATTCTGTTGTTATATAACTGCTGCATGTTTAATACATCATTTGTGATAAAGTGAAATTGTTCACAAATTTTTGTGTCTAAATTTTTTCCACAAGATTACACAATTCTGTTATAACTTCATAATTTTTAAAAATATATAAAAAAAATTAATGTTTTGTCAAAAAAAATTTCTAAACTGCACAAATGTTCATTCAAATTGTATTTTATTTCAAATGAAGTTTAAAAGAACTAAATGTTTGAAAAATTACAACTCAGTGTAGCCTCAGGGTAAAATAAAGGAATTAAACTAACCTAAGAATAACTTACTCCTAAGAGACTACAAAAAAAATGATAAATATATTCTAAATAGCATGATTTAAACTATTAATTCTTTCAACAGTGGGTCTTGCTCATTTTGTACTAAATTAACAATCTTAGCCCAACAAAAAAAAAAAAAAAAATGAGTTAAAATGAATATTAAATGAAGTTCAAAATGGAGTTTTAATTTAAAAGATTGTGGAAGGTTTGGCTAAAGCCAAAATATAATATTACTATATTACAAACATCATAAGAACCAATTCCAGGGTGTTGCCTGAAAGATGGCTAATCAATGAGGTACTTATGTTGCCAGGTTTCTTTTATTTATTTTAATAAGCGTTTGGAAAAAGGTTTCAGAAATGAAAAAACACAAAATTAAATATTTAATGATATACTGCCAAAATCACATCCTCAGTAATTGGAGAAGTCTTAGTTACAAAAATTAGATTTAATTATAAGTAAATTGTAAAGGGTAAAGTATCTAATGTGTGGCTACAAGGAGACAGAATGAAATAGTGGATTATGTCAGAAGTAGATTGTATCAAGAGTGGAGATCATGAGTTGGCATATATCAAGATCACTGATATAGAAGTTCCTACAACTCAACACGTTTCTCCAACCTATCAAAGAAAATAGCTTTCACCATTCTGAAATAGAATTTTTTATGAAAAATTGTTATAAAATTGTTTATCTGCCTAGGAAGGAATCTTGATGAAGATTTTTTTTTTTTATAAAAACTAGAAAATGTGTTAGGTTGTCACAAACTGCCTAAAGTTAAAGGTAAAACAATGCCGTTTTGCTCAGTGAATTAGGTCTTCTTACTTTTGTTCATCTAATTTATTAAAGTTCAAAATTATATCATTATTTTTTCTTAATATTTTCATTATTTTGATTAAAAAATGTGAAATTTTTTTTTTTTAATAAATGTTACAGAATCCTACAATAATTTATTTTTTAGATCCTCTTCTCAAGAACTTTTATTAGATACTTCATAATTCAACATTTTTACTTTCAGATTAGGAAAAATAGAACCTGATATACCACTTTTGTCAACCATAAACAATTTTATGTAAAATCATTAAATATTATCAATTTACATAACAATATTCAATAATGTATTATTCAAAGACCATATAAATGATTTTCAAAAACAGCATAATTTTTGTTTTATTCTTTTAATCAGTCAGTGCTTTATATGAAATTGTTACCAAGATCTGTCAAAGTAGCCTTGACACATATTACATTAATGAACCAAAATCTTATTCATTGACTTAATGTTTGACAATTATTCTGCATATAATCACTGTAGCAGAATTATTATTCTTGAAACGAGTATGAAATTTTATCTAGCAAATATTTTAAAATATTTAATTTAACCTAATAACAATTATAACACAGCACTTTGATAAAATGTTTAATTTTGGCACAATAAAATGTAAATGACCATATAATTGACTGGCAAATACAATTATTCTTTTCTTCTTAAATATTTAAACAGATTAACCGGTGATAAAATAATACAAACATTTTAACATAATAAAAGTATTTAATTTTAAAGGTTTCAATATAACAATAGAGAAAATGAGTCATTATAAATTCAGTTACTTAAAACTCTTTATTCTGCTAAACAAAATGTTTATTTTGGTACCTGATCCAAGTGATATTTACGTAACACTTGCATATCATTTTATAACATTATTTTATATATTTTATGTTGTATTAGCAAAAAAGTGCAAGAAAATACTCATCCCAAAAACACAAGAACTTTTAAGCAATTACAAAATTTACATTAATTTTTATTCTAAATTTATCCTTCTATCCTTTGAATTCTATTCTTTGATATTCTATCCTTTGTAAAGCATTTATCCGTTTTCTGTTCAAGACATAATTGCTCTTTTTTTTTTTTAAATTTAAGCTCCATATTTTTTAATAATGCATATTTTATCAATAATTATGTTTCATATACATTCTGATATTTATTTCAAATTAAATGCCGCTTACATGACTAAAATTTCAATTACCTAATTAAAAGACTACTTCATGAGTTATGAGCAAATAACTTTTTGTTTTTATTTAAACATAACTCTGAGATTTCTATTAAGGCTTTCAGTAAAATTATTAAATAGAGATCACAGATTCATGAGCATGTGTTTTTTTTTAAGAAACTTAAAAGCATAATTTAAAACTATAGAAAGAAGTTTATTACGTCAGTCAGTTTATAGAAATAAAATAATTAAAAAACAGATTTACATTTAACATCTGAAAATAAAATGTTATTATATTTTTTATAATATGTATGACAACAATGGACAACTTCTTAGTGTAGTAGAGAAATCAAAAACTAATCAAAACAATCTTTAAAAAAAAATTGGGATAAGGTAGAACATGTACTAATGATTGTAGCTAATACATCTGACAATAATAACAATATTTAAAATGTACTCACCAATATCACATCGAAAGTCAGTATCTATGGCAAGAACCCTGTCAATTGTCAAATCAGTTATAGTTTGAGGTGGTGTATGTGAAGTTAACAATATAAACAATCCATAATTTCCGTCTTTTTCAACTAGTGCTAATATTCGTGAAGTACGTACCCAGCCTTGCATTAAACTAGCTTCATGAATCTGATTAACAAAATAGTTAAGTTTGATTCAATAGAAAAGTGAAATTAACAATATTGGTAAAACAATAAACACAGATAAAAAATGTATAATTACTAAAATAAACAATGTAACTCTAATAAAGCAGTCTTAAAAGTATACTGAGCTCGCCACCTTAGACTTGTGTGAAAATTGCAAGGCAATAATATATTCTGAATCCATAATGTCATTGTATCAATACAATCATCAAATATTATAAAATTATACAATTTTCCTACTGACACTATAAAAGTAATATGTAATGATTTGGATCCTGGGTTGATGGTATAAAATGTAATGCCTTGAAACTTATACTTCCAGAACATCTACAACATCTCAAGAAGAGTACAATCCTATAAATCAAAGGTTGTGAAAAGAAGAAATAACACCAATGATCAAACAGACATTTAATAAAACAGTTCCTGTAGATTGCCCAGAGTTAAACAAAGGTTTCACTGCATGCTGTTGTCATTAATGGATAATTTTAACCATTATAAAGGGAAAAATTGAAAATTTATCCACTAGCTATAAGAAAACACTTTCCATCCTTGCACACAAAATGATATGTCTAAAAAATAAAAGATCATCATTTGCAACTAATTCACAAAATGTATAAAACTACCCGTAAAGCCTAACCCCTATTAACAACATCTGTTCTAAAACACACTTTTTCAAGAGTTTCCTTCACCTACATAAAATGCTTCCTCCTACAAAGGAAAAATATGGATAAAACCCTCTTTAGTATTATTATTACAATCTCAACTAGTTTTTTGTTTGAATTCTAGATAAATGCTAAACACACGTGAATAGTTACACATATAGTCAATTACTTGCATTACCTGGTTAAAATTACTAATTTAAAAATCTATTAGCTTTACACTGATACTAGAATCACTTTTAAATTACATGTAATGTAATTTAAAACTGTATTCTTCAGAAAATTCTAACTAAGGCCGGATTGTCAACCTCAATCATAAAATAATCAAAGCCACCAAAACCTCAAAAACCACAATAAAATTGTGATTAGAAATCATAACATTTTAAGAAAGGTATATCATTAACAATTCAATTAAATAATAAAATATATTGGTTTATATTTTAAACAAAATATGGGAAAGAACATTATAAACAATGATTTAATACTTCAGGAATCAACAGATATAAAAATATATATAACTTATTTTAAGTAAATATTTAGCACTTTAATAATACTAATTATATCTGTTTTTACTCTAGATATTTTAACTTAAAATAAAACCGATACAAATGATGTTTAAGAATTACTAATATAATGAAACATTCTAGATAACAGAATCTAGTTTCTTTTCATCTAAGATTGTTCTTTCTAAACTGAGTAACACTGAATGCAGCATTCATTAGGACATGGCTTTATACAGAAGCAAAAGTCAGAGAAAGAATTAAAAAATGATATATTTGGCATGTTGATGTTAAATTTTATGTTACATGTTAAGAAAAGAAATTGTACATTCTATTTTCGTACAGTTTTAATTAATATTTAGATCTATTAAAACTTTTATTGAAAAAGTTCAACTCCTCAACAAAAATGATTAGTTTTATTTATTTAAAAAGAATTAAACACATAACAAATTAACTTTTTGTATACAAATGGCTAAGCATATATACTTTAACAGTGATAAACAGTTCAGCAAATTGCATAATAGCAGAGAATATAATTATTTTAAGATAACTGCCTCCACTCATTGCTTTTCCAATAACTTTGTTAAGCGCTTTCAAATTTTACTTCAAAATTAAGATAATAAACACACATTTAGTAGTTTTTACATTTTTTACAAAAATATTTTCTGGAGATTGTTGCTACAAAAGAGCTCTAGAATTAACAGACAGGCGGTAAGTGAATACAATTAATTTTTTTTTGTCTTCAGTCATTTGACTGGTTTGATGCAGCTCTCCAAGATTTCCTATCCAGTGCCAGTCGTTTCATCTCGTTATACTTCCTACATCCTACATCCCTAATAATTTGTTTTACATATTCCAACCAATGACTGCCTGCACAATTTTTCCCATCTACCTGTCCTTCCAATATCAAAGCAATTATTCCAGGGTGCCTTAATATGTGGCC
>JAAAKQ030044408.1:4891-16559 GCA_010016005.3 Zanna intricata
AATTAAAAAAAAAAGAAAAGGTGATAAAGTTTGATTCGAACCGAGGTGCTGCTTTCCCTTGTAAGATCCATGTAATTAATTAATAAAACTTTTATTTGGCTATAACTCTGGAACCAATGAATATAAGTACTACTTGTGATATATTGTTGAAAAGCTCTCAATGAGGGCTTATTACTGCAGTTAAGGAAAGTCCAAAAGTCAAATTATTTTTGGATTTTGAGCTTTTGTGTACTCTTGTGATTCAGTCGATTTTAATCAAAACGGGAGGTGCAAAACTAGGTGTTACAACAGTCCTAATCCAAAATTTTTACATTCTACGACTAATCGTTTTGTAATTATGCAAAGCCTCACGCCGAAACTAGTCAAAATAGGTATTTCCAATAAAATCTGAAAACCGAAATTTTTCGCAATCACAATATTTCTTTTACTTTGTACAAAGAAGTAAAAATCAATTCTAAATACACATAATCAGAAATTAAATTTTTATGATGAAAAATAAATTTTTTGCTAAAAAATTCTGGTCATTATTATTAATAATAATTATGCACATTTATTTAGAAGGTCGTAAATTTTGAATTGTAAAAATATCGCTTTCAAGCAAGTACGAACTATTAGTAGCCGTTTTGCAAATTAAAGAGTCTAGTACTTAGATGAAGAGGCCAACAACTTGTCAAAGTGAGTTTAAATATAGCTTAATGCAATTCTACATTAGTTTAAGTTATACTGGATGTAAGATGTAACAAACATTGGTATTTTATTGCAAGAGAAGTGAGCAGAAAATACAGTGAACAGTTGATAGACAGACAGCTCAATCGATAAATAACGTGAAATTTAAGATGTATAAATTATACTTTCCTGAAATTATATTCAACGCTCTCTGATCTAGGTTAATGCTTTTTAAATTAAAAAAAATATATATATATTTCATTTAGAATCAGCCTTAAATTGTAACAAATTTATATCTTCGAATACTGGTTACGCAATAGGATATCCAAACTAATTGTATCTGTCCATTCACTCACTGATGCACATTGTTTCTAGTGTGAAAAATATCAGAATATTTTATCACAGTGCCTATTTAGTAGTAGAATGATAACTTTTGTTACCTTTACGGTTGCAATAAAATAATGAGATGTAGATAAGGTTCCTTTTTCGTTACGCAAGCATAAAGAACATTCAGTTCCTTTCCCATCCAATGAAATATAACTAATGTTCTCTTACAAAAAAATTAATATCTATTAAAAAAATTATCTCTTCAAAGCCAACAACTACATATTCCTCCGTGAGGGGGGAAATTTTATGACTGTAAAAGTAATTGTACTGTAGGATATTTTTAGAAGAATAGTCTAAATGTCAACGAACTTACATCTATGGAAGAATGATCAGTTAAAAATGTCTTGTAATATGTAATTGTTTTACCCGTGCAGAGGGGCTGCATCAACTTGGAGCAGCTATCAAATAAATACTAATTTTTAATTATAATATATAATATAATTGTATTATTTTTATATTATACTAATAATAATGTTTATTACCTATTCCTAATATTATTTAATTATTTGGCTTACTTTTAAAACCATAGAAATGTTCAAACCTAAGAATAGAAACCATGACAGATTGAATGATCATTCAAGTAGAGACATTAATTATGATATTATTTGACTTTTAAAGAAAGCGTCACAAAGTGCAGATTGAAAAAACCTTATACATTAAATTTAGTGTAAATTACTACAAAAAATATGTTTATTATTCATCCTCGCATAATAAAAATCTACTGGAAAATCTGAAAAAAAAAAAATGGTTTTAATTTACACTTAATATGTATCTCTATTCCTTACTCTTTATAAAGTTGGAACAGAATAGAACGCAAAGATAGAGGGAGTTTATAATCTCCCTATTAATCGGAGAGGCTGGAAAAATGTCCTTTGCTGCTGTGTCTTTTGTTTATCGGGCTGGTCATTATTTATTTCTAGCGATTATAGATTTTTGTGTTTTATTTATGGACAGAGTAGTATTTGTGTTCCGGTCCTTTATGGATTCTGGGTAGTCATATTTATGGGTTGGACCAACCAATACCAATCAGGTTGGTAGGTATGAAGACAGCGAGCGTTATTCCAGGTTTAATCAGGCAAGGGAATCTCCGGCCATGACAGAGAGTTTCAGGTGGTAGGAAACCCCTGACGGAACAGTAGGCCTGCACCTTTACCGTAGACCTCCTTGACTTTTGAAAATGTGTTTGCTTCAGCAATGGAAGTAGGGACACCTACCCGGGAGACCGATTAGACAATAGAAGCTTTCAAGAAAGTAAATCTGGCAGTTCTACCAGGTCTTGAAAAAACTTCAGAATGATATGCTTTTATTGAGGAGTTCTTGCAGCTCCCGCGCAGCGTCTGCACAGGCACGAAGAAGACGATTCTCCTTCACTTGGTGAGTAGAGAGTTTGTGTCTGCTATTGCAGAGGGTTACGAGATATTGGCATCCAAGGCCAAGGAGGTCAAGGTAGTCCGGACGATAGCCCCAGTTGCAGTCCAGGCGCTATGCTGAGGCAGAGGGTTCAAGCAATAGCTCGGCGCAGCTGAAAAAGGACTTCCAGGTTGTCCTTCGTGACAACCAGAAGGGCCTTCGCATTAGGGATATCAAAGAGACCAGCAAGGATCTAGTAGTTGCGGCAGATAAAAAAGGTGACAACTTCGAGCTTTTTGCTCGAAGTCTAGACGAACTCCTGTTAGAGGACTTGGCACAGAGTTTTTATGCCGTAATTGAAGCCGCTGACGTCCCATTTCCCGTAGCACGGGTCGGGTTAGAGTTGCTGGTTGGCGTAGTCGGGACTTGACGGCGATGAAGTGGAATGTTGGGCGGCTCAAGAGAGCCGTTCGACATGAGGGCAATCCTAATCGGCATGCTGCGTTGCTTGCGGACTCTCGTCGGAAGAGGACCGAGTATTTTCATAAGGTTAGGTAATCTAAGGGTGATTCCTATCGCTCTTTTATACAAGAGTAGGGAACAAGGACCCTTCGGGTGTTGTTTATAGAGTTCTTCGTCACAAGAGGAAAAAATTCAATCTTCTATCGGCTCTCTCGATTCACGATGGTGTTACAACAAGCAAAGATCGTGCCCTCAATCTTCTGATAAAAAATCTACTTCCAGATAATACCGAGCTCGGTGAGACATTATATCATCGTTGAGTTCGAAGGAAATTGCAGGTTTTCGCTGTAAATATTCTGACAGTAAATATTCTGAGATTACTGAGGCGGAGGTCCGTCAAGTAATCTGTAATCTGGCCAGAAACTAAGCTCTCACATACAATTGCATAATGGTGGAACTACATAATGGTGGAACTACTTGTTCACACATTACCAATTATTCTTGGCCGTCTTACCAAAATTTTTAATAGGATTTTTTTGCTGCATATTTCCCAGCTTATTGGAGACGTGGTGAATTGAAATTGCTCTTCAAAAGTGGCGACAAGGAACCCACTGTAAGTTCTTCATACAGGTCTTGTACATCCAAATTATTAGCAGATTGACTTCTGATCACTTGTTCATGAACGACCAGTATGGTTTTCATCCTGGGTGTTAGATATAGCTTCAGCAAGCGATTTCAAGTATGTACTTGATATCTTTTTGGATATGTCCACGCCTTCAATAACTGCTCCGGCCCTCCGCTTTAGTTCAACTGCATAGGTGTGATTACATGCAAAACAAGATTGATACTCTCTCAAACTATTTCAGCAGCAGGACCATCACCTTCGTGACGGTGGTCCGTCTTGACGACAGCAGATCATGTGATAAACTAAATTTCACGCGGTGAAGAGTTTTATTCACTAAATTTAAAGTTAACTTGAACTTGGTCGATGATGATCAATAAGGGAACAATGTCTAAATTACTGTTGTTTCGATCAACATTTACTTTGGTGCTTATTAAGTTAATTACCGATAACCATGAGACATTTTCAGTTATTCATGGTTGTCTAAATAGTGAACTAGGCGCGGGGTTCGTGCTTCCACGAACTCAGTTAGCTAGTTCACAGGTCAACGAGTAGGACAGAACAGAGAAGTTGTCCAAAAGAAACCTACAGCGAAGGCAAAGTCTGAGTTAATATTCACTGATGTAAATGTTTACCGAGACATTTGTATCAGTGGCATCCCAAAAAGGCCAGGCTGATGACTGTGATATGTAATCAGTTCGAGGGTCAAGAAGACTACTCTCTTTAAAGCCAATCAGGACAAGAACAAGGAGGGGTGATATGGCGCCCGAATCGTCACATGGTAGGTGTCTTCCGCTAATAGGGTGGGATGTCCATCGGTGGTCTTCTTCTTCTTTCTTCTTGGATTAGGAAATCGGATGGTTGAGTGTCTTACAATTTTTTATCAAAATCTTTTCGCTTAGCGAGTGCTAGGGGAAAACTGATGCCCCCCCCTCTAACTGGTGCTGACTTAAGCATGTCCTACATGCTTAATTTTCCCTGTAATGTATTACATTACAGGGAAAGAATTGTATGTTGTATTATATAATATATAGATCTCATTACGAACCTTATGACCAGTCTCAAACATAACTTCTACAGCAAAAGAACGCAATGTCAGGTTTTACCTTACCTACATATTGGTATTTCATAAAACTTACCTTGTAAATTTGTGGGGATTTATTTTTTTAAGGTAACGTGTGACAAAAAACTTGTATGCACACTCACGCTATGGACGGTTTGGCAAAACAGGCTTTGACACGAACTTTATGAAGTTATCCATTTATCACTCCTTAGTTGGACCCTTCTGCTAGTGTAGTAGAGGTGTGGGATATAATTCTCAATGGCAAGTAAATCAATATTCCCCAAGGAAAAAACAAATACTGAAGCTAAGCAATCAAAACACAAAACCTAAAATTATGACAAACACACACACACACACACACACACACACAAAACGATACTTTTATTTTCCATGGGTTGAGGTTTTCATTGGAAAAGTCAGTCAGAGTAAGGTCAGTATTTATTTTCATACTTAAATATCAGTTTTTTTGCTGAATGGAGGCAGAATACAAAAAGCTTGTTATTTTCTTCTAGAAAGAGGCAATTAATACATTAGTTAACACTAGCTGTCCTCGTTATTATTATAATTATGATAGATCGAAGATAAAATTTTCACTAATCAGAACTTCTTTCTTGGGAATGATGAAATCCATTATAGAAAGAATTTTTATTGTGAAGAGAGTTTTTAAAGCTCTCGAGGCCCAAATGACCGTTATGCTTAAAAATAAGTATTATTTGTAACAGTATATTACCCTCAGCAAGAATCCAAAGGGAAATCACTTTATTTTTAAAATTCTGAATTAGACTAGTACGGGACACTTATTATTTTTGGGAATTTCTGTGATTGAATCGTGGCACTTCGTCTATAACCGTTAAATTATAATACCCGATGAACACGTAGGAGTTCATATATATTACTATGAAGTAGTGAAATACTTCAAAACTACTACTTTATAAAGTAGTGAAATAAACATATTGATGGAAATTCACAATTTCTATGAAATTCAATCAATAAGAAACAAACAATTTATTGTCCTTCGAATCATCTTTTTTATTAGTATTGTTGAATCGAAACCCATGGGAGGTAAAATATAATATTATCATGAAAATCTGTATCCGATTATGTTTTAATCATAATTGAGAAAATTATCCTTAATACAAAAATAACAGTACACTGAGTATAGAAATAACAGTAAATTATTTCCTTAGTTTGTACTAAGGAAATAGTTTCCTTAGTACAAACGTTCGGTGTTGTCTAGGCAACTTTTTTAAATGTTTATGGTTCAAACTTTTAACACTATGATTCAGACAAACATGAAAACTGATAATAGACTCTGCATGCGTTATTGAAATTTTCGAAGGTAATGTACATGATTTCTATAAATAAGTAAGAATTTGACAAGTTTAAGAAAAAAATAAAAATATTCAATGATGACGGCGAAATGAAAGCGAATTTTTTAAAGAAATACTTTAAAACGTTATTGAAAAAGAGAATATTTTATAATAAAGTTTTTTCATTACAATAAGTCAGTCGATTGAATGAAGAGATTGTAAAGAAATAAGACGAAGAAGATTAGTACCATAACATGAGAAACAAAGAAGAGTAGGCGTGAAATCAGATCCTTCCCAGGAGAAAGTGCAACAACACAATGCGTCGTCAATTTTTTGATATTTTAGCGGCGCAGCGCTACATTTTCACTTGAAATTGCGTCATAACGATTTGTCATCGTATCTTAGTTACCTTGCCGGCTGATAAAAACAATGATGTGGAAACCAGTAGGTTATTGACAGGTGTTCAACCGTTGCCTTGCCTATCGCACGCGAAACATCAGCTGTTTATTACTGAATCTGTAGGAGCCGAATGCGTTCAAAATGGATGTCACGGTAACGCTTATGCAAAATGCGTGAAATTAGCGGTATAGATCACGTTCCAGAGCCGGCAGCCATCTACCACACCCCCTACATTACATTTAAAATATTCTGTAAATCTGTGCTTTTATATTGCATTTAAATCTTCTAAGGAATTTCAATTGCATTTAAGATCTAAAAGGTAGGAATCGTCCTTGAAGGTAAAATTGGTTATACGTATTTATACATTGGAATAAGAACTTAGAATGACGTTCTGTGATTAACAATTATATTATCTACATGAATAATTAAATAAAATGTTACACAGTTCTTTTTATATAATCTTAAGGGAATGTCATTATTAATTCGATAAGCGACGGTTGATAAACATAAATCGAAAAACAAGTGTGATACTCGTAGAAAAATTAGGTAAAAATTCAGTTTTATTTTAAAATAAAATTTTCTACAGATAATTTTATTATATAATCAAAATCTTTCTGTTGTTACACACTAATTCGTTCAAAGCAAACCGCACTGAATTAGGTCATATTTTACAACTATTTCTACAGATTTATTTTTAACAGTTTCAGCACGGTAGAAGATTTCAATTTACTTTTGCTTATTTTATATTTCTATCTTAGATATTTCTCAGAATTTAATCATCACGCTTCTCATTCATATTAATAAAATCATATCCTTTCTTTTTTGTTTGTATTCTATTAATAAAAATCATGCTTAGTTAATACATGATAAAAATTACAGTTTAACACTCTAGAGATAGGAAGATATTTATTATTTTATGGTTTGTAAAAAAAAAAATAATATTAAATTTATGGTAATCAAAATAAGGATACTAAGTAATATAAACTTTACGAAATTTATCTGACTAGGAAATTTATATTTAAATTGATTAGTTTTATTTTATGATAATTAAAAAATAAAGTAATCTCTTTTTACTTCAGGTTCACAATAAGTTAAAAGAAAAAAAAATGAGTTCCAAAATTATTTCTTTGACCGTGGAGTGAAGTATTTAATGGCTGCATAACATACTCGTATATAACGATACACGAGGATGAGGTACGTGACCGGCCTGTTATTAGTTAAACTAGAATCTTTCAATAATTAACGAGTTAATTGGCTGTAGAAAAACTACTATTTATTTAATAATCATGAAACTAGGGCTGTTTTTCAAAGTCATTCCCGGCTACATTTAGGAACTTGTTCCATTTTTCTGAAAAGTTTCTTACTTCAGTAATAAAGCACTGTTCATTTCCTCATCTTATCTATTCTTATACTCTCATTCCGTGAGCAGCTCCTAAACTTCATGTCACGCAAAAAGTCTTTCAGGGAATCAAACAATTTCATGGTGTGAGATTGGGGCGGTAAACTGGATAAGGAAACACCTCCCGACTGATTTTGATTCAGCTTTCCGTCATTTGAGTGGTTTGAGATGCATTACCATCCAGAAGATTTTCGTATTTAAGAGGAACCATCTAAGAACTATTTAAGAGGATGTTTTCTCATATTGCAGGGTCAATATGTTTTTTTTTTTATCAAAATGATTCCAATAAATTAGCTCTTATAATTCCAAAATACCGTTATCATTACTCTTTTTGAATTTTTATTTGGTACACCAACTCGGATAATTCTACTCCACTCTCTGACGTTTGGATTTCTGCTAAAAATGATGTACCCAAGTTTCATTACAGTTGTTATGCAATCGAAAAAAGCATTACCTTCCTCAAAAACCGTTTATTCATCTCCGAGGAAATGTGTATTTTAGAATCTGTGTTTTTGAGTCAATTGTCTCGAAACCCACCCTGAAAACCACTTTGCGCTAATTTAACTTACCGTACATAATAAAATTAACAATGTCTATACTCTCACAAAAAAATTTCAGGAATTTCCCTAATTTTTATGATTTTATTGTTGCAAAGAAGATCATTAATATGCAGAGACCAACTGAACTTCTATCTGTCTTCTAAAATGATGAAAAAAATCGGTAATATCTGTTTTGCCCGAACTATTCGATTCATTTATGATTCATTTTACACCGTTAATTTAAATTTTCTCCGCCGCTGACCTTCACTGAAGACCATAAAATAGTATAAATCCACACTAAAATTTCTACAGTCCTACTAAATAACTTCTGTAGTAATTTTCACCTTTAAACTATTCAATAATAAAAACTATTATTAGATTATTTCCATTTTTTCTACTTTTCCCAAACACTCTTGCAAATAACTTCAGAAACATGTATTTCGATCAGTGACTTGATCAATTCTATAGCTTTATTAACTTTATCATTAAAATTTATTAAGCTAATAAACTAATTTTTTTATGAAAAAACTATCTTAAATCTCCATCATTGTACGGGAAATATTAATAGAAGCTAGTTTGGGATAAGCTTTTTTAAGCAATTTAATATTAGTAGAATTAATTAAATTTATAATTTTGATGATATATAATCTAGAATTCATATTACACAGTGATGAGATCTGATTTAATTATTTAAATATTCATGATTTATAGTTAAATTCTACTAATTAGAAAAATATAAAAAACCATCCTTCATAAGTACAGGAGAAGTTACATTAAAATTTTCTTTCATTCTTGTAGTTCGATTGAGAATTATTTAATTTAGATTGATATTTGGAATGTACACAAGTTTATATACATTTAATCAAGCGTTAAGATACGATAATTATCAGATAAAGGAACCGGTGTTAAAAATTGGAGTTATTTATTAATGTTATTGATGTAACTTCAGGGTGTTTTAAATAGGTCTGCTTTGTTAATGATTCATGGCCTTTGCAACAAAAATAGAAGAAAAAAAACTTTGACTCTAATTTTAACACTAGAAACATTTAACAATAATTTCTCGTATAATAAAATATTGATTAGAGAAATAATAATTGTTCTACATAGTATTGTATTAATAAATGTAGTTATAGCCTATAAAGAAATTGTAACATAAATTATTTACAGGGCCACATTTCCGTTCACTTATTTTGTCCATCTGCGTATTTTTCAGCCAAGGTAATCTTGATCCATTTCAGTCATATGACTAAAACTTTAAATACATCCTTCACACTCACACGTTGCAGCTCACCGAATTCGGGCTGAATGTAGAAGAACAAAACATTAGTTATCAAGGAAATTAGATAAAAAAAAAAATAATAATAATAATCAATTCAGTGACATTTGTTTAAGTTTGTAGTTATAAATTTATTTATTAAACTAAATTTGAATATTTTGTCTCATGTCCTGCACGGTGCTATTTATATAGCTTGTGCATACTACGTCCTTCACACATTGTAGTTTTCATCAAGTCATACGCCATTCTTCATTTGATTACATTGTATTGTAATGTAAGTGTATGGAAATATAAACAGCAACCTTTTTGTAATGTATATTAATATTTAATATTTTTATTAACCACTGTGCAACTATAAATCAGAAAAAAGGTTCATTTATTTAAATGTTAAACACACAAACAGGTACAAGTACTGTGTTAATATATCAACTGTATCTCAGTAGTAGCTTAGTGATCATAATAAAAGAATAATATTGTAATGTTTTAATAATGATTTTATACTTTAAAAAAAATTATTTATAAAACATATATTTTTAGTTTTTCATAAGTGTAGCCTTAAAAATTTAAGAAATTCGTGTAGAATTTAAACGGTTTGTTGTAATCTGGGTGAGATTAGCTTTAAAACAAGTGCAACAAAGACTACCAATAATTACAATTTTTTTTTTCCATATCAGTAAAATATTTATGAGTTATATACCACTATACATTGCAGGATTTTGTAAAATGTAATGCATAAAGTGCATCTAGAAAAATAAGAGTCTACCATTTAGTAGAAATAATCATGAAAATATTTAAAATTGATTTTAAATCATTTGTTAAGTTAATAAAATTAAGTGGTTAAAAATATATTTCCAGTAAATCAATGATAACTACTATTTTTTTAATAGTTCGAAACTAGTTATTGTAAAAGTAAAGAAAATAAATATGTTGACTTAAATTAAAAACAAAAATGATGTACAAAAAAAGCTTTCAAAAATGATGATTACTGGGATAAAACCAATAATAATGCAACTAAGAACACTTTACCCCAAGAATTACAAATGAATTTCGATTGTTATTTTATCCTCATCAGTTACAATTACGGAATTAATAAAATCATTAACAATTAAAAATTAGGTAGGAACAAAATATTAGAATGTTAAGCCTGCAAAAATATCAAATCGTTTAAGTGGATTCAGTAATTCTGCAAACTAAGTTATAAAGGGAGACAAAAAAATACACTAGAAACAAATAATCTTCAACTTTTTTACCTTTTTAAATTTATTTCAACAAGCATACTTTGTTTTCACTGACGTATGATCTCACCAATTTTGTTTGATAAGGTAGAAACTGTTACTTTTACCTTTCAGCTTATTCTAAAACCATTAGTTGCAACGTAGTAGTGGACAGCAATACATGGAAGTTTTTCTATGAAGTTTGTTCACACAAATGGTTACAGATATGTAATTTTTCAGCATGAAATTCGAATACAGTTAATTATCCGTTGCAGTCTATTTATGCAAAGCTATTTCGTTAGTCACTGTTTTCAAAGGTTGGATTTAATATCTTAAAGCTACTGGTTATACATTATAAAAAAAAGGGGGAGTGTAAAACAATAACCACACACGACAGTTTTGGCACTAAGTGACCCCCACCGTTTGGAATATAAGCTCCTCAATCCAGTGAGGTACTCGGGATACATGCAAGAAACCTTATACGGAGATTTGAGATTTATCCCTACAAAATTCAAATTAATTTTGCACTTAGTAGATGGGACAACGAAAATCCAGCTAATTTTTCCAGACTTTGGAAGAAGGTTAATAAAACCAAGAAGTTTGTAAATGTTATAAGATTTGTTTTTCTCTACTTTTAAAATAAAACTTGATTAACCCAGATTACTAAAAGATTTTAAATTAAACTTGTGTTACAAATTTTAATGAATAAATGGTTTTTTGAAGATATCAGCAGGTATAAATGTACTTCTTTTTCGTGGAATGATATAACATTTGATAATGCCTTGTAAGCTGTAGAAATAGTTTCAAAAAAGAAATAGTTCAATTTTTACTAATGCACTCAGAGTATTCACTGTCTATACATTGAAAATAATATCGAGGATTTTTCGAGGAGTTCGTATCATGAAAACCTTTCTTTATCTGTTTAGCCTCCGGAACTACCGTAAGGTATTACTTCAGAGGATGAATGAGGATGATGTGTAT
>JAAAKQ030044419.1:0-16559 GCA_010016005.3 Zanna intricata
CTTAGTTCATCGCTTTTCCAGCTTAGTTCATCGCTTTTATTACATTAATAAAAAACGATTTCTCAATTTCTGCAAAATAGAAGTATGTCTTAACTAAGTAAGTTAATGAATTTGTCATTTGAGACAAATCTTCATTTGAGACTAAACCATTTCTTCAAATTCGGGAACAGGAAATAATCACTTGGTGCTAAATTTGGCGAATACGGTGCATGTGAAGCAATTCGAAACTCAGTTCGTGAATTTTAGCAACAACAGATGTGTGCACGGGTGCATTGTCATGGTAAAGAAGCACTTTTTTATTGCCCAAATGTGAACGTTCAGTCTTAATGGGCTCCTTCAATTACTCCAACAATGTTGCATAATATTCTCCGAAGATTGTTTTTCCTTTTTCCAGATATTCTATGAGCATCACACCATGAACATTCCAGAAACAGTAGTTATGACTTTTTCCACTAATTGAGCAATTTTTACCTAATTTGGAGCACTTCCACCGGTTTCATAGTTTGGACTGTTGCTTCGGCTCAAGGCTGTAATATTGAATCCACGTTTCGTCAGATTAATGAAACATCGCAAAAATTCAGTTGAATTAAGGTTGAACATGCCCAAACATTTACTGACATTTGCTGACAAATTTTCATTCGAGAACGTTTCTGGTCAACCGTTAACAAATTAAACAAAATTATAAAAATACAAGAATTATATACTACATGTATATACATGTTATATACCCCATATGTTAAAGTGTCACTGTTAGTGAACTTTATTCTCATAGGAAATATATAATTTGAAAACTGTAAAAGAAGATAAATGTTAATTATACAAAACAAATAATTGGAAATGAATGATTTAGAAACTAAAATTGTTCAATTTTAACAATTGAAAATGCTGCCGACTGTGAAGTACGATCAATCATACGTTTATCGAGAAACTTAGAAAGATGGTGTCTTTTATTTACGCCGTGTTCATAACGAGCAATGCTCAGCACGTTCTACTCGGAACTCAAGGATAACGGGAAATTTATATCTCCGCAACTAATTGCAGAACCTTTACAACAGTTCCATGCTGCTGGAACTTTCTTATCATCGGTCGAGTATTTGTTTATTTAATGTCTGTTACATATGTTTTGTTTATAGATGACGAAAGGCAAGGATAGCGGTCGTTTATTATCTCCCTACTAATCGCAGAGCCTGGACGAATGTCCCTTGCTGCTGTATCTTTCGTTTATCGAGCGGGTTATTATTTATTTAGTGGTAATTATAGATTTTTTATGTTTTATTTGTGGAGGAAATAGTTATTTGCGTTCCGGTCCTTTAGACTAGTGAGAAATAATTGACCGGGCTGATCGTGGGAATCTTAAGCGCTTCGTTCTCCTGGTATGGACGACGGCTCATTACTGAAAAGATGAAAGAGCAGATTGACAGATGTTAAAGAGGCTTTTCTCTTTAGACAAAGTTTATAAATAATTTCCTGTATATTCATGGTCTCTGTTACACGAAAGTGACGACGACATCAAGATAGATATTTGTAAATGCCTTAATGAATTTTGCGGCATACTTCTTCGGGATTGTGAGGAAAAATAGCTTTTAAAAGTCGATTATGATGCATATATTAAAGTTGTATATTATATGTGTTAAATAAATACTATAAATTTTAATAACTTACTTCTGGACGACCCTCATATGTTTAAGCGTAAGAGATAGACAAAAGCTGAAATCAATAAAGAATAAAATTGCAGAATTCTGATGACTGTTGGTATAAAAGTTTAAATTGTTATAATCCCATAAAAACACATTCTAAAACTCAGGAAAATTTATCAGGTGAATAAAATTATTTTATGTTAAGATAATAATCATAATTTACTTAAATTTTAAATCAGTTGATACATTCCACATAAAAAAAAAACAGAAATATTCATTAAACTAAATCATTAAAGTGGGTAAAATATACATATATAGTAAAGCAAATTCAATGGATCAGGTTGGCAACACTGAATTATAGATTTTGATTTTATATCAAAGTGAGTATAAATGTTACACACATGTTATGCACATGTTACACATGTGCGTGCGTGCGTGTGCGCGCGCGTATGTGTACACATATAAAATAGAATAGTGATCAACCATAATAAGCAGATTCTTTTTGCATTATTTTACAACAGATTGTAATAAATACATTTTTATTAACCTTACAGAAACTTGTAATTTAGGGTACATAAGATATTCTCTTATATTGTTGGCCTTAAATTTTTAACTACAAAACCTAGATGCATTTCATGGTTGGATTAATCTCTAACTATTTTCCCATTTCATAATGTATTCATTCATTTCAGTTACTACTTCTACTCTGGATCTTACTTGCTCTTCTTCTTTACCAAAACTCTGTATTTTATTTGTAGAATTATATTGCCCAGTCAATTTGTCCTTTGCCCTTCTATACTCATAGCCACCTTTTCCCTCCCTATAATTCTTTACATCTTTACTCAGTTAATTCTGATTCTTTTCCTTTTGAATATACCCACATGTTACAAAATTCTAAGGATGGATTTTTCTTAAGGAAGTCTGAGCCCTGTCTGTGACGGCTCTTTAACACCTGAATAAAAACAATTTGTTGCAGTACATACTTAAGCTGATATACATAAAATCAGCAATATAGAGAGTAACATACTACTTCATCCTGGGTAAAAAAAATTCAATTTCCAATGATTTATGAACAGAATGGATTTTCACTGTCTGTAGGCTTGAGATACCTCTTTGGGTTTGGTTGTTTTGTTTTGCAATCCAGCTGCAAGTATATCTTCAATTACCTTTTATTATTATCAAATCCTATCCTTTCCCTTATATTGAACCATTCCTATAGGTGGTTTCCTACCTGTTTTTATGTTAACCATTGGATTGATGTAAAGCATCTGAAAATCACTTAGCCTGTAGACCTGTCTGAGGACTTTCCTACCTGTTGGCACTATGCCAACACTATACCTGAGGTCAAGATTGAGGAAGAACTGGACCTCATAATCCTCACAGATAAGGTACAATATAATAATACATCTATATCACTGTGAAATATATTTGTATTTCCTTTATGCTGTACTTGAAATTCCTGTTCTAAATTTTCATTACCTCTTTAAATTGCATTATAAAATTTACCCTGAATGGATGGTTAGCACTATAGCAGAGCTAAATATCCAGAAAGACTGTCTGCTTAGAGTAATATGACTATCCTTAAAAATGAGATTAATTTTCTCCAGCCTCCCAGAATAAATGTGTTCATCAACTCAGAATTCTGCTAGGTTAGTAATTAAGCATTCCAGTAATTTACTCAACTTAGTGAATTACATTGAAAAGTTAAAAAGAAGAACTGTAAGATATTTCTTGCATGAATATGAATTTCTATATCATATAATGCAAATTGAAAAAATTCTTATGCATCAAAAATTCATCTGAACTGAAGTTTCCCAGGGCTATTCACTGTAGCTTGTAATAGTTTTCAGCACTAATAGAGAGAATATAAAATAAATATATAACCGTACCCTTGCTCTATATTATTAAATAACAATAAGTTGTTTGAATAGTAATATTCTCTTACAATTAAAATATAATTCATTTTATTATGTACAGTCTTTTATTTTCCTGACTTTGTATATTATCTTTAATTGTGGTAATGTTTTTATATATATTATTTCCTTTTTAAGAGATTAAAGTAATTATTATTTACAGTTAATTAATAAGAATTGTATTACTATTATTATAGCTATTTTTATATTTATGACTAATTATATAAATTTATTATTTAATTATTAAAATAAAATATATAAATAAAGTTATTCAACATATAAATTCTAAAACCTGTTATTGGTGCATTCAAAGACTTTAATAATGTTATTAAATTAATATTAATAAATTATAAAATTGTAGAACATTATTAATTAATGCTGCTTAATAAATATAAAAATAATAATAATTAAAATATAAATTAATCTAAGTATTGCTGATTTTTCTCTATAATTATTTGTTTTATTAATATTAATAAGACAATATTATTACTTATTTATTTATTAGTCATTATATATTACTACATCAATTATAATATAATTATTATTTATTGATGAATTTCTATTTTGATCATTTTAAAAATATTTGTAAATTTTGACCCTTGCTCAGGTAACTTATAATATAATATATTAATGAGGGAGAAAGATATGTTATTGTAAATATAATGAAATTTTAAATGAATAAAATTAAATAAATAAATAAAAAGTTTATAATAAAAAATATACATTAAGAGATTAAATAAACATTTGTCATTTTATATTTTTATTTTTAGAAAAAAAAAGACACGAACCTCTATTTAGATCATCTATATCATATTTTTATCATGTTCCAGTTCTTAATCAAGATTTTAAAAATTTGACTGGGAACTAAAATTAGGAATTACAGTAATGATTTATAGCTTAAAATAAAACTCCAATATACTGTAAAATTATTAGAAAAATCTCTGAAACAATATATTTATATAATTTTTATTACATCAAATCGTACCATATATTGGTTATCATATTCTCCGTAAGAAATTTTAGGTTATTTCCCATAATTCTCTACAATTATCTTTGTTACATTTAAATGTAAAGTTTATTTATCTGTAGGCGTGTATGTGCTATAAATTTATCCAAATAATTCCATTATTTTATGAGCAAACAGACACTAAAACAGAATTTATGTAATATTTTATAGTATCATTCTCTTTGTACTAACTAATATTTAAGAGTTTCTGATTAAGTTACATTTTCAAAGGGGTATGATGCAGAATATGTACACATGTTTAAGATGTATGATGCAGAATATGTATTGAAAATTATTTGGATATTCAATTTATCAAAATCAGGCAACCTGTTCTTCAGATATCAGTGACATAATAAAAGATTATATACTTCCAGAATTTATACCTTTTCAAGCAGAGTAAATTAGAGTTTGAACCAACTTTCTTTCTGTTTTAAGTGCATAGTAATTAATTATGCAAATATTTTTTTTTTTTTTTTTAATAAGTAGAATTTTATTCAGAAGCTTAGATCATGAACTAATTTGCCTCTAATGATATATAAATTATTCCTGTTACTGCAGAGCACAATTATTTTACACTACTAAAGAAATTTCTGGTTAATTCAAATTAGTTGAATTGTTCTCATGTAGGCTCTTTTTTATTTTTTGCAGAATTTTTATAAAATGGAACAAAATAAATGTAATTTATATTTTATACAGCTTTAGAATTTGCTTGTATTATGATTAACTCCTGCTGTGTTTTCAGTAATTAATTTTTCATGTACTTTAGTTTACTTCTCGTCATTCTAAAATATTGACAATCATGCTGCTTCAACAGATCTAAATTCTTATTTTTACTTTCTTTTCTATCATACAAGTACCATTATAGAAGGAATTCAGTTATTAGTTTAAATTTTACTTCTGTAAAAGAAATCTTAAATGGAATAAATTCTGTAACATTACGAATGTATTAATCATGAATAATAAAACTGATAAAATTAATTTCATTAGAAACAATAATGAACATAGTCCTGCTGGTAGTGAATTTTCTTTTTATTATAAGGTAAACAATCAAATTTTTTTGAGTATTGGTGTTTAATAATGATCCCGAGGCTGCTTCCACTAATTTAAACTAAAATTTTTTATCTTTACATCACATTATCTTTGATAATGTTATTTCCATTCGGTTGCCATTTGGTTTCCAATTGGTGGAAACCAATTCTACTATTATGATTTTCAGTGACATATTTTCAATTTTTATGTAAAAATATTGAAATTTAGTAAGTTTTTTTTTTTTCAATTTTTTGTTATAAATTATTTATCATTATTTATATTATTTGTTTTCAAATTTTGAATTCCCTCCATAGAATAAACCATCACTGCCACAAATTTTATAGGAAATAAATTATAAAAATCCTCCTTCTGTCAAATTTAATTATTTATTTGTTGAATAAATGTAATGTTAAATATTATAATGTTTAATTAATATTTTTATTCATTACAGTATAAAACATTTATTTATTAAAGAAAAAATAAAATTTCACATTCAATTAAATCTGATCTTCATAAACATGTAAAACTTTAAAACTGAATAAATTAGGAAATACAAAATAAATAAGGAATACAAAACAAAAATATAAAATAGCAGGCATTGCACTGCTTTTGGTCTTACAACTTAGGATTGATCAAATTGATTTGTTTCAAATTTAGCTTAAATATTTCTATATATGGATCATTCGTCATAATAATTTTTTTCATATCTTTTAATGGGACTGGGAGGACATCACAAAAAAAAATTTGATTTTCTTTAGAGGCACTTAAGAAAAAAACTAACTTTACTTCGGCAAATTTGTTTTCCCTATTCTGTACGAACTTGTAAAATACCAATAACCGGTGATTTAACATAACAACATATATATATATATATAAATTTACTAAACATTTTATATAAACACTGTAACTTTTCCTTTACAAAACTAATTTTTAGTACAACTAAAATTATGTTTCTTTTTAAACCATGACAAAGTGACCAGTACTATAAACATTTATTACTGATATAGCTTTTTATCTTTTAGTTTGAAAAGAAGATTATTAGCAAAAGTGGAAGCCATACTATTTTCCTAATTGGCATTTACCAGGCAAGAGTATCTACTTGTCTGAAATAAATTAAATCTATTATTTTTGTTTTATTTCAAGGGACATCAGTCCAGGCTCTGCAAGTTGTAGGGAGGAAAAGCAAACTGTATCTATAATAAAACTCTCTGATCAGGTGTTTCCAGATTCTTGGTAGAAGTACTGGTTATCCCCATACTGAAACTTGGTAAAGATAAAACATGCCCCACAAGTTATTGCCCAACTTCCTTGACCAGTATCCAGTGAAAAGTGATGGAATGTGTGGTAAACTATCATCTAATGTGTACCTTGAGAGAAATACCCTAACTCTCCAGAACAGTGCAGTTTCCACCAGGATAGATTGTCTGTTGATCACGTAGTCCTGGAAACTGCTATTCAAAACGTCTTTTTATGTCGCCAACGTCTGGTTGCTGTTCTTTTTCACAGCAACATATGATACAGCATGGAGGAGTTGAATCCTAATAATACTACATGGATGGGGGTGTACAAGGTAACTTCCTCACATTTATCACTGTTTTTTTCATTAGTCGGTCTTTCTGACTTCAAGTTGGAATGACTGTATCTAAAAGTTTCACACTGTAAAACTGAGTACCTCAGGGAAGTGTTCTAAGTGTTACTTTGTTTGCCATAATAAATAATATAACAAACTGTGTGTGAAAACTGGTTATATGTTCTTTATTTGTGGATAATTTCTTTATTTATGTAGCATGTAAAACGTTAGCTACTGGTGAAAGTCTGCCTCAAAACACAATAACCTGCTTAGAATTATGATGAAAATCAACTAGATTCATTCATGTTTTCTCTGGAAAAAACAAAGTGCATTTGCTTTTTCTGATTGAGGGGACATGTTGACCCTCGACTGTATTTACATAGTGAATCAATTGGGGCATGCACACGGGTTAGATTTCTAGGAATGTGGCTTGATAACTAATGTGGGTAATACATTTAAAGGAACTGAAGGTGTCTAAAAATAATAGATATCTGAGGGTTCTATCTAATACCTGTTGGTGAGCTGAGGGGACATGTTGACCCTCGACTGTATTTACATAGTGAATCAATTGGGGCATGCACACGGGTTAGATTTCTAGGAATGTGGCTTGATAACTAATGTGGGTAATACATTTAAAGGAACTGAAGGTGTCTAAAAATAATAGATATCTGAGGGTTCTATCTAATACCTGTTGGTGAGCTGATCATACATGCATGTTGTGCTTCTATGGAGCTCTAGTCTGTTGGCTAGTATGTCGGCATGCTATGACTATGGCTAATAGGTCGGCGTGGGCCACCACACTAAAAATGGTTTAATGCAGTCCATCATTCATTCATCCTTTTTGTCATGGCTGCTTTTCACTCAAGCCCTGTGGTAAGTCTGCTGGTATATAGTAGTGAGCCATTACTTTGTAACAGACAAAACAAACAATGTGCTTATCGCATTAAAGTGCAACCAACTCATGCAGTATTCTCGAATCAGCATGCTAATTGATAACAGGAATGTGGCTGAGAACTACTGTTCCACTAGGCATCAAAGCTCAATGCCTTTTCTCAGCTCTGAATATACTATTACCTCCAGTCCTTACAGTTGCTCCATGTCAGAGGCTCACTCATGGATATCTGATGATCAAACAGATGCACCAACTTGAGCTAGCTGCTATTGCCTACAGACAGTACACCACATTCTTGTGAGTTGTATTTGTTGTGTGGCGTGAGTTTAAGCTTAAGGCTAACATTCTAACTATTCTAGGGCTAATGAAATATTCCTATTCTATGTTTTACAGTTTTTTTGGGGCCGTCCATTTATACTCAATAATTCAGATTACCGTAGTTGTATCAGCTATTCATGCCAAGTGCCTTAAAGCAATTGGAAATTTTATAGTTGTAATTTTATTGTTATAAACTGTAACATCTGATTGTTTATTACAGCAAATATGTTGTATCCAAAGGATGATAATACCAAAATGTTTTTTGCGTAGAACAAATAAAAAAAAAGAAAGAAAGAAGCATATCACTCAGTTGAATCAGTCATGAAAATAAAATTAATTTGAGAATAATTTTTTAATGATCTTGGATAAAAAGTAAAAAAAACAAAAATAAAAAGTTTATAATAAATACAAATGAAATCATTGTAATTTTTTTGAAAATATGCCATTATTAGTTTGAGAAGAAAAAACTGAAGGAAAAAATAATGATTTAAGAAAATACATATCATATTAAAGTTTGTGTGTATTAAAGTTTTCCTCTTTTTTATAATTAGAAATCTTTACTTTCCTAATGTATATGTTGCAATCTGTTTAACTAGTGAACAATAAGCAACCCTCCTTGGGGCAAAGAGATGAGGATGGTATGTGTGACATTTAAGTGAAATATAGTCTTGTACAGGCAGGCCGATTATTTTTTATATGTGTGGTTGATTGAATCTCAACCACCAAAGTAAATCTGTTTCCACTGCCTAGTATTCAAATCCATATAAAAGCAACCTTCTTTTACTACGATTTGTACCTCTGAACCTTCGACTTTAAAAATCAGCTATTACACATGTAATCTGTGACAAGTTATAAAAAATTATTACAATATTTTTTTCAGAGGTTGGATTTTCAATGTACAATAAATAACGAACTTAATATCTCATGAGATTACCCTAATTACAGAAAACTGAGACAATAAAAAAAATAAGTATTTATTTACTTTGAGATATAGGAAGTGTAGCTGTAATAGATTTTTTAAAAGTATCACTTATTTCGAATATGAATAAGAGCGAGTATTCGAACGTATTTTGTCATTATTGATTAAAAATAAAAACCATGCTAACAAGTCTCCCGCTAATACCTACACGCTACGCAGTGTTAGTACTTTTAGAACCACGCATAGTTTTTAATTAATCCTAACAAACCCGCTCTCTAGCTGATTTAAAACTCGCCACGTTTCAGTTACCCCTGCAACAAGTGCTGCTGTTACGGAGAATTTGTTTCACTTCGTCTTTCATTATTGTAGGATTGGTGGTTAAAGAACTTTATTTCTGTAGCAGTGCTTAGATTTATGTAGAATTTACAGTTTCTGGACATGACTCAAGAAATAATGACAAATTATCATTCTGGACGTTATGAAAAGCATAACTCGACAGTTGAAATGAAAATCCTGGATATGCATAAAGATAACTTAACACTCGAAAGGAGTGATGCCTGGAATTCTAATTATGTTACTTAGGTAAGTAAAATATTGTTTTGTAAAGAATCGTATTTGCATTACATTTTTCATAATGTTTGTGCAAGAGATATTGTTTCAATTATTTAAAGTTGAGTAGTAGTTCTAACCTTAAAATGCGAAGTAAAAAATGGCAAAGACCTTGAAAAGTACATTAAAACTTATGGCGCTGAAATAAAAATTTTATGTTGTTTTTATTAATCATTGTATTTTTTTATATTCACATTGTACTTCATTATCTTGCTGATAATGAATTTCAGCCCGCTCGCGTTGTATCTTTCCTTTTGCATACTAAATGTTTTACAATTTATTTGCTTTTTAATGTATGGTAACAATGTAAAGTTAAATGTTTTTTTTTTAATTTAAATTGGTATAATCATAAATTGTTCGTAAATATTAATATGTTGTTCTCATATGTTGTTTCAGTTTGTTCTCATATTTGTATTGTTAATAATTATCAAATTATTTTCACAATTGTAAATAAATAATTACTGATTTTAACTGTTATGGCTCCACAGTGAGTTCCATAAATAAATAGACTTTTTGTATTTATTTCCGTTCAGTGCATTCATTTTTTTAACGTTATTTAAGTTTTTCCTTTTATTTGGTGTTTTTATCTTGTTCTATTAAACTTTCTGCTAAAAAAATATAAGGTGGTGTGCAAATGGAAGATTGAAAAACTGTTTCTTATCTACCATCCTTAATGTGAAATTATGTTGTGATTCCCCAACCATTTTGCTAATGTGAATTATACTGTGATTATATTTTTCACTTAAGACATTCACAATGAGGTAGTGTGTGTATTGCATAGATCTATAGAATAAAAAAAAACCTTTATAATGTTATTGTACACATAATCAATATGTTAACACATTCTACACATAATCAATGAAAATATAGAAAGATATAGATATGAGAAAGTAACTAATTGAAGGACAATTTATTAATAGCCTGCCCCAGAATCTTAATTATTGATTGTAATATTTTTCACAGATGACATAACCATTTATGTTATAAGAGAATCATTTAAAAGGATTTTAAAAATTGTGCAATAACAGGTCTAAAATTATTCAATAGTTTGTTTGTAACCAACTAACTTTGAATATGGTTAAAGTCAATTTATTATTGCTTCTTTGGTACAATTAAGTTTCTGATTACATGGGTAGAATTCCTGTTAATGATCAGTACTGAATAGTATTATTTCTATTGCCCACAAAACAAAATTTCTGTATAGTCTTAGATGACAAGTTCTTGTGAGATGATTTCATATGTAACAAAATCTACTACTATTGTTCTGACATGCCCTAATAAATACAGAGTTTGTCATCATTATTAAGTATTTATTATGCCAGGATATATTTTTGTATTAGTATAATGTTTGAATGAGTTTTTAAGATATGAAAATAGGTTATTAGATCATTATCTAGTGCCTATAAGGGTGAATCATGTTTAGAAATTTATGTTAATTTATCTATTGTGTTTATATTTATGAAAGTGGAATCTTTGCTAAAAAGAATAGTGTTTAAAAAATAAGTACTACCCTTATCAAACCAATCTTGGAACTGTTTTTCTGTAATAATAATAATAATGTGTTCTGCTCAAAGGCAGGTCTTCACATGGCCACCCTCCATTCTGCTCGATTCTGTGTCATTCTTTTCATTTTATAATAATTTCCTTCCCTTTTTTATGTGGTCTACCAGCTTCATTCGTTTCCGACCTTTTGCTTTCCTCCCTGTTACAGATCCCTCCAACATGTCACCAGCAGGCAGTCATGTCTCAGCCAATGTCCCAACCAATTGCATTTTCTTCCTTATATTATTTCGATAAGCGCCTTCTCTTCTCCCATTCTACGAAGTACCTCCTCATTCCGAACTCTCTCCATCCAACTAATGTTTTCCATCCTCCTCCAAACCCACATTTCAAAGACCTCCAGTCTTCTCTCCTCACTCTAACTAATAGTCCATGCCTCTGCTCCATGAAGGGCCACACTCTACATAAAACATTTTGCAAGTTTTTTTCTTAAGTCGCAGATCTAGTTTGCTGGATAACACTTTTCCTCATTTTGGTGAATGCTTCCTTTGCCCTAACAATTTGTACTTTAACTTTCTGATCACACTTCATATTCTCCCTAATGATGCATCCAGGTACTTGAATGATGCCACTTGCTCAACTTTATTTCTCTCAATTCCAATTGTTGCCCTTTTGGTTGATTTACTAATTATCATGCTGTTTGACTTCTTTATATTTATCTTCATCCCATACTCCTTGTTTTTGTGTAATTCAACAAAATAGTTAAGATTTATGAAAAAGCCTTTATATACTAAAACAACATTTAAAAATAATTACTGAACAATTATAAAAAATCTTCCCACTAATTCATACAATTAAAAAAATTCATTTCACTGAAACAGTGTTATTCTGTTGATGAATTTTTAAATTATACTAATCTAAAATCTGTATCCCGTTCATTGTGTACATAGTAAATGATCAAAATAATTTTCAGTATGGCTTATGATTTATAAATTTTTTGTAGTAATCTTTTCTTTTTTTTAATGTAAGGTTAACATTATCTCATGTATTTGCATTTTAATAATTAATGTGGACTTTAAACACACCTTTTTTATATTATAATTTGTTTTTATATTTATTACTTATCACATATTGGTGTGATCTGTATATTGTATTTTTTTTTGGTGCTAATCCAAATAAAGATTTATTTATTTAAATAAGGAAGAAATTGTTTCCTAAATTGACCAAAAAAATCTGATTACTTTTAAACCTGTTTTATGTACAAAAATTATATAAAAAATTTAAACACACGAGGAATAATAATAGTTGAAACTATACAGAGGTTAATCAAGATATATAAATATTTAATAGCTAACAATATTCAGTTAGATGAATATAGATAGCTGACTTGAACATGTCACCAGTACCACATATTGGTCACTGTTTTCTGTTATTTGAAGAGTGGGAGAGCTGTTGCAGGCTTAAGGTGGTGTTAGCCCAACGGGCTGGCCTAATGTTTAATGCGACATCATGCGACAAATCAGCTGATTTCGAAGTAGAGAGTTCTAAGGTTCAGATCCTACTAAAGGTAGTTATTTTTATAAGGATTTGAATACTAGATCATGGATACCAGTGTTCTTCGGTGGTTGGGTTTCAATTAACCACACTTCTCAGGAGTGGTCGACCTGAGATTGTACAAGACTACACTTAAGTCACATTCATACACATCATTCTCATTCATCCTCTGAAGTAGTAATACCTAATGGTAGTTCCAGAAGCTAAACAGAAAGAAAAACAGAGTTTAATTTTTATGTACTTTTAAATACAACCAGTGGTATCATTAGCATTCCACAGATTATATATATATGTATGTAATAGAGTTCCGTGTTTCTATCATTCGAAAAGTACTAAATCCATAGTAGTACTTCGGTTTCACCTCGAATAAAATAATGCTGATGATGATGATTCTCTCTCTAGTATTTTGTCAAAATTAATTGTTATCTGGATGTTTCTCAGTCTTTTGGGTCTGATAATATATAAAGTATTGTAATAATATATGATAAATTGTTAGCAACATTCTGTACGTTTTTTATTGATGAATATTTTGAATTTCAATTGATAAGTTTTATTCACATTTTATGATTGGTTAAAAGGAGGGTGGTTATTATTTGTTGGAATATATTGCCCAATGATTGGTTAGTTTCTTACATCTTGAGATTGTAGTAAATAGGTTACTTTTTAATTGGTCAATCTTATCAGTACTTGTGACTGATAGTAATATATGGTATTCTGATTCATTAGTTACTCAAGTAATCTGGAAGGTGGCAGTGAAGTGTTAGTGTAATCTGGGAAAGGGTGGAAATAGTTAACTGTAATCTGCGGGATGGGGGTGCGGGAAAAATTTATTGTAATCTGCGATATGCAACCATGAATATATATCGTGGATGGATTATTTTGTATCGTTTATTTCGAGAGGATTTTGAATCTTGTCTAGGTTATATTTTATTCATTTTGCGCCCGTTAGGTAACTTTTATGAAGGCAAAAGTATTAATAAATATTTACCTAATTTGGACTATTATTAAAAATGTCCAAAAAAAAAAAAAAAATCTGTTACTTATTACTACATTATCTTGTAAAATTCTAAAATTCGTACCACATTTAACAACTTTGTACACATTCAATTTTATGATTTTCTTTTGAAATATTTTTGTGTTTGAAAATTAAAATAATAATTCTTGTCGTGAAACTTGTTAACAAATGTTAAAAGTATTGTACATAAATACCGTTTACAGTGATCTCCAAAGAACCGACGATTATAAATCATTATAACCGATAGTCACTATAATCGATGTTTAGGTAGCTTAGTGGTACTACTTTAATATGTCATCTACACGGGTATTGTAAAGGAACGGAACGGAACGCATGGGTGGCGGGAGTTTATGATTCCTCCCTACAATTTGCAGAGCCTGGGCTGATGCCTCTTGCTCCTGTGTCTTTCTAATATCGGGCGGGTCATTGTTTTTAATTGGCGGTTTTGGTTTTTAGACAGATTCGTTATTTGCGTTTCGTTCCTTTGCAAGTTTGGAGAAATACTGGAGCTGAATTCTGGATACCAGGTCTGCAAAGCCTGCTCTGCTCCCGGCGTGATTCCCCTTCAGTCCGCCCACTGAAGACCTTTGGGCGTCGGCGCCTTTTGGGCTGGCAGGAATACGCTTTTCAGGGTCCTAATATTTGGCGGAAGAAATGCTTCTCCCTTTCCGGAGGGAGTCGCATATGATGGCTGAAGTAAGTTGTAAGCTTCGGTAAAAGAAATTAGGAGAAGGTTAGCATCCTCCTCGTTTTGTCCGTCCTCTCTGCAAGTTTTCTGGGCTCTCTCTTCGAACAGTAATCTTTCGCGTTCGTGGGTTTGGGAGGGCAATCGCCGATGCGTAGTTCTTAGTTTATTCCACGTGTGTCCGGAGGAGGGTTGGGGGGATCGCTCGAAGGAACCATCGAAAAGCCAAAGCCGCCGAAGATCCCGTTGAAACGTATCCTAACCGCGGGAAAAAAAGAAAACCCGCATATCAAGCGGCGGTTCTGTTCTACTCAGGACCGGCGCTGCCTGATGCTACAATTACGAAACAGCGCACAGCGCACATGGGAACAATCATGGAACACTTGCACAGCGCACATAGCTGTACTTGCGGAAAACTTGAACACAGCGCACAGCGCACATGGTTTTGGCGTTTGCAGTGTTGGCTACCAGGACTCTTCGCATGGCTATATGTCTAAGTTACCTAAGGCGGTTCGTCCAGTACAGAGTGCGGTCTTTTCCGAATACGCTGTACTGTTGGGTCGCCATCGCAGATGTCCCTGAGATGGCTGTACTCGGATACAGCCGCTCTCGCGAACACTGCGCGCTCTTGCGCCGCGCCCACCTTCGATACGGATTTCAGCCCCGCATCGTGACGTATGGTAGCGTTTCTGACAAACCATGGCGCTCCGAAGATCGTCCATAGCGCTATGTTTTGCACTACTTCCAGTTTTTTTGTGATTGCTGGAGCTCAATAGTGCTCCCCCAAGGGTATTGTAATACAGAAAAATAATAATGATTTATTTCCGTAATAAAATAATATTTAAAAAAACTAACAACAAAAATATGCAATAATAAATCCAAATACGGTATGAATATAGAGAAAAATTTTAAAAATTACTTTTTTTGCAAAAAGTCAAATATTTTGCTTTGTTTCGAACATTTTCGTGTTTTAATACAGTTTTTGAAAATTCTTTTCTAAATCAAAACAAAAACTCTTTGTTTTTTGATTAAAAATTTCTATAAAATTGAGAAAACTGTAAACGGTTTTCATTGCCACTAAAATTTCTGGAAGACACTGTGAGACTGTTGTGTTTCTCCGGCACAATATCGTGGCGCTGACGGAAGCGTTGTATCCAAGCTGGAAGTTATTTCACGTGGTTTACCGAAATTTTCAGAAAAATCGTTCGCCTTAGTTTGCAATGTAGGGCCACTATTAGATATCACTGGCCCTTTGGGGTATTTAAACCATTTTAACAGCTCTTTGTCTATTTCATTACGTTGGCTAGGCCCCACATGATCTTGGTGATTTCATAGCAAAATGTTTGTTACATTTTTCACGGATCTTCCGTATCACTGATATTGTCGAATGATCTACGCCTAATTCTTGGGCAATGTCATTATTACTTTCTATCGCACACACAGAGTTAAAATCGTTCCGCAGTTGTTATGCTATGATTTTTAATCCCTCATACTTGTGAAAGACATTGAGAAAGACGTGGAGCCAGAATTTATACATATACGCGTATAATATATATAGAATGAGAGGTGGGAGAAAAAAACATCAATGATCCGTCGGTGATTCCCGATATACTTCTCTTTCTCTCTGTTTTGTGTACTTACGCGTATGCGCATATACGTTTACATCAATATACAATAAAGAAAGACGTCAATTCCAATTCTCTTTCTTTCTGCCGCTTTTTTTTCTGTTTCTGTGCACCGGTACACATATACATTTACATTAATACAGTATAGAAAGACTGTTGTTGTTGTCCGGAGCACGTCGTTTTGTAGATATGGTTGGGTATACCTTTTTTTGTCCGGAGGTGAAGGAATGCCATTTACGCACGCCACTATGGGTGTGTCGGACTCGGGCCCAGGCCGCTAATCGTCC